>JABASP010003889.1:0-12064 GCA_019776565.1 Sminthurinus signatus
CGGATTGGGAGATGATTAAAGTGACTCAGCACATCCCTGGACTTGATTTGAACCTTTGAGTGTTGTGGTAGGAAGAGGACGATGAGGGACATGATGATCAGGGCAAAGGTCGGAAAGCTTAGGTAGACAAAAATACTTAGGATATCATAGGCCGTGAGAGAAAAATAAATGAGGAGAGCCGGCGTTCCACCCAGAACAAAGGAAAATCCTGTTGCAAACAGACCACCGTTGAAATCATTGAATGAGATGCACAGTAATTGGAGGTGGAGATATGATGTAACCGTCAGCTCATCCACAGTTTTTCGTTTCCTAAAAAGATGAAAAAAACAATAATAATAATGATACAAATAAGAATAAAATCAAAAATCCTCACTTTTTGACAATTTTGAATCGTTTTAGAAGCACATAAATGCTTTAGACTCCGGAAGTGAAACTGACTAGAAAATCATGCCATGTACTTTAAATGAATTCTTAAAACTTTTCCACAGTAGTTTCAAATTTGTCCGGTGGATGGCGCCACCAAAGAGTTCTAAATTTGTCCGCTGGATGGCGCCACCAAAGAGTTCTAAATTTGTCCGCTGGATGGCGCTACCAAAGAGTTCTAAATTTTTCCAATAGATGGCGCTACTAACAAGTTTAAAATCTTTCCACTATGTGGCGCTACTGACAAGTTGCGAATTTTTCCGCTAGATGGCTAATTGTACGCAGACGGATAAACACGACTATTGTAATAGTGAGCTTCGCTTCCCGAAAATAATAAAAAAAATGGAGCAAATTATTAGCTTTTAAGACGATACTTACCGAAGTTGATTAAGACAGCCATTAAAAGTGTAGATATCAGCCAGCCAAAAGCAAAAGTACACAAGGATGAGTGTGCTGCCACAAGAGGTCCAGAAAAATTCCACTACCGCACAAATCCCGTACAAAATCCAGTCACCTTCTTTCCACGAGTCGGGAAATGCAGAGTAAAAGTATTGAGATCGATCAGGATACCTGAGATAGAAGGCGACCAAGATTAAATTAAAAAAGATGAAGGCATAGGTCAGATTGTAAATTCCCAAGACGACGAAAGGATGAGATGCCCAGTGTTTTCCACCAAGTCCAAGTCCTTTTAAAATACAAGAAGCAAACATGAAAAAACATTATAATACACAAAATTTTAATAATTCTACTGACTACAGAATGGAAGCTATTTATCTATTTAAATTGTAGTATAAAGTTACTTGCTGACTCCCGCATGATTTCATCATGATGATTTAGCATCACAACACAAGCTCTGGGATTTCTATAAAGTGGTAGATAATACACAAATACCCAGATAGCAAGGATACAGTACAAGATATGAAAGGCCATTTCTTTCCCAAAGTCCGCTCTCTGCCACAGGAAAAAGAAGCTAATGTATTGAAAGGCCACTGCAGAGAATATGAGCCAATTCACAATGTGCCAGAGAGCCCACTGCCACCTTTTCTCAAAAGGACGCACTCTCAAGCTACCACCCTTTTTGGACTCCAATTCAAACGGGACACATTTAATGAAGGCAGCACATTGAAATATTTTGATGGACATGAGAAAAGTCTCCTTGGTCATAAAGTAGTGGAGGGACTTGATCACTTGACTATTGACATTCCATGCCCAGTTTTCTTTTCTTGGGGCAGTGGATTTTGATTTTGAGGTTGATTTTAATTTTGATGAAGAAATGCTCAAAGTATCCTCTGTAAATCCCCTCTCTTTGGTTCCACCTCTTCCAGACCGGCCCGTTTTATCCTTTATGAGAATACGCGACTCTTCTATGTCTCTTAGTTCTAATTCTAGTGTAGGCATTGTAAATAAGGTTCTAGTTTAGAACGACAAAGATACCAGATTGAAACTTGAAATTCTGTAGAAATACTTACAAATCGAGAGCTCGTCGCAGTCACAAGGACTTGTTTTATGAAACTGTGAAGAAATTGTCAAAGGACTTTTACATTTATATCCAGAGCTTAATTCAAACCAAACCAAACGTGTAAGTAATTCCATAACAGGAGCTTCTCGGTATTAATCTAATTTATTTATCATGGCTAAAGAGCCATTAAATCCAGTTTTACTTAGCACCAATACATTTCTAGTTGGCACTCTACATTCTACATTGTGAATATTTTATGTTTAGTACATTCCTCAGAGTTTATAGTGTCCACTTCCAATATCCGGAATTTGGAATGAATAATTAATACATTGAGTAAATGGGCGATGACTTATTTAGTTAAAAATGATTGTGTCAAGCTGAAATACACATGGAATTACTCTGGACTCTGGATGTTATATATTAAATGTACGAAATACGTACGGCTATGGCAAAATCGTAGTCATAAGTCTGCATAACAAGTTATTAGCCCGTGTTGCTTATGGCATTGAATAAGAATTGCAAAACATATTATGCATCTGCAAAGTGACATTTTCGGGTACTTTCGAATTTCGAATCCATCAGAGCATTTAAATCCACTATCTTTGTCTTGGTCTTACGTAGCACTACTGAATTTGTGTAAATTGTGTAGGTGCATTCACAACTGTTCTCTGTACTTTGTATTTTGTACTTTGGTCAATTGTGTAAAAGCTTTAGTTGTGCATTTTAAATCCCTTTTTTCTTACTCAGGTACTTAAGTATACTTCCTTGGAGTCTTGAGTAATGAATTATGAATTATGTGCAAACACTTTATGTCAAGACTCAAGACGTAGCAAAAAATAAGGAAGAGTATTCTTCGTTATTGTGTCGGTGTCGATTGTCAATTATGTATTGTTCCATGTACAGAGCTTTACCATTGATTCCCTTTGATACGTTTTGCAAGTTTTAGATAAATCGTTGAAAAAGTGTAATGAAAATTTAATGAAATTTATCATCTATCAACCTTTTGAAAATTGGAGAGTTCCTACATGATTTTTTTCAAGATCACGTAAATTGCAAATGAACATTAACATTAACATTTGACTTCAAAATTATAGATGTTAGTGATCGTGATTTGTTTTCCTAATCCAAGTAATACGATAAGTTAATAAGTACACTAAACACTAAATAAATATGGAAAATTGAAATTGTATGATAGAGGATACCGGTGAAATAAGGGTCTACATGTTTCTTACTGTTTTATAGGCAAATCATATCAACTTTATTTTTTTCCAGTGCATTTATCTATTTAAATTCCACCTTGAATTTTTGAATCTTGTAACTTGATCAGTAAGTTCAGTGTTACTAGAAATGCAATGCAACCAAATGCAGTTTTTTCCACACATTTCAAACTCGTTTCCGTGCATTTCTACAGCTATTTTCCATCATGTAGATCCATTAGAAATCAATGTTAAAATAATTATAAAACACACGCGCCCAGGCCTAAACGTGCATAATGTAAAATGTAAAATGCATACTGCACACACCTTACACTTTTCTTATTTAGTCACGTCTCACTTCTCAATTCCTCTTTTTACAGGCAGTCAACCTCTCTGTAGAGATAACTTCAGTGTTTGATACACATTGTACGTTTCATGTTGCACGTTTATTTTTTATACAAAAAATTGTAACAGGGTGCCAATTTGCTCGATGATTTGTGATCCAACGTACAACATATAATCTAGACTCTACAGTAAAAATCTTTATTCAATATTTTGGTACTTTTTGACTAACGTATTTTTGAAATTCACAAATCCTCAAAACCATTTATTTAAAATGGAGAATGTAATTATATAAAATGTTTTAAAGCTTTTAAAAGCTATTTTAGTCAAAATGCGTCAACTTTATTCACAAGCAAAGTGTTTTCTGGATTCTGGGTTCTCGAGTCTATAAAGTAAATACTAAACACCTAATTGCTTCGAAATAGTTGAACATAACAAAAGATGACATAATAAGTTAATTTCCAGAAGATGGGCGATAGAAAGAGGCGATTCACTTGACTACTTGAGCTGTAAACCGTAAAATAACGTTTAATTGTCAATAAGAGAAGAGTTGAACTGAGTTGAGCTGAGTTGAGCTGAAATCAAGTGTAAGAATGAGCAGAGACGGGAAATTGTAATCGTAATTGTGTTTCGTAATTACACATGTACTCTCCTTTTCTCCTCCTCTTTCAAC
Organism: Sminthurinus signatus; assembly: GCA_019776565.1. NCBI lineage: Eukaryota > Metazoa > Arthropoda > Collembola > Symphypleona > Katiannidae > Sminthurinus > Sminthurinus signatus. Next base: position 4,094 of record JABASP010003889.1, read on the forward strand.
CGTTTGTCATTCTAGTATTCAAAATGTGTATTGCTCCTTTTCCTTCCTGACAGTGTTTAGTGTGAAAATTGTACATTGTACATATTCAATTTTCATGGTCAATCCATGTCAGCAATTTAGATGAGAATAAGACAAAATGGGAGATGCGCTCCATCCTTTCTATTGTTATTATCCACTGTCAATTACACAATTCAACTCTCAACTAAACTTGCTTTTTGAATACATACATGGAAAGTTCCACTTGACTTGAATTAGCTTAAAATAGCAGCCAATTTACCACAAATTTAATCTATTTTATGCAGTGTTTTCCATTTTCCATTGTTTCAACCAATTCAAGCGGACATGAGTTGTTATCACTTGTCAATTGTCAACCATTGACATGATAAAAGTATGATTTTTGTGCAACTTAATGTTTTTAAATATCAATAGTGAACAGTGAACAATGAAAAAGAAGTAAAAATCACTTGATTAATTTAAATATTATTTTTTTATTATTATTCTTAAAGCTTTTAGTACACGAGGAGTAAAACCTTTGTTTTTAAATAAGAATTTTAAAAATAGTTTTACTCCCCATGTTCATATTTAAACGGGATAATTTAAATGTAGTTTAAAGGGTGGAGGAAGGAACAATATTTGAGTATAAAAATAGTAGTAGAAAGGGTGCAATTTCAATTGCTGTCCATTTCATAAAAGTGAGATTATTTTTTTGTAGTTGTTGTTTTTGTTTTTGTTTTGACACATTGTTGAGACTATATTTAAAATAGTTTAATAAGCATAGGCGAGGGTTCCAGCGGGGTAAGTACGGCTGAAAGAGTAGGAAGCGACTGGGGCAGCGATGGCTTTGGCGGCATATCCGTGATGAGCGAGGGCTGGGCTGGCATAAGCTTGATGGGCAAGAGGAGCAGCAGCATATCCATGAGACAAAGCTGGAGCAGCATATCCGTGACCGGCATAACCATGAGCAAGAGCTGGGGCGGCATATCCGTGATGGGCAAGTGGGGCGGCAGCATAACCATGTCCAGAGACAACTTGGGCTCCATATCCATGGGCAGCGAGGGCTGGAGCGGCGTATCCGTGACCGGCATATCCGTGAGCAAGAGCTGGGGCAGCATAACCGTGACCGGCGTAACCGTGAGCCAAAGCTGGAGCGGCGTATCCATGGGCAGCGTATCCATGAGACAAAGCGGGGGCAGCATATCCGTGAGCGGCTAAAACGGCACCATCGTTGGTGTATCTGGTGTCACTTTTGGTGACATGACTGTGTGGGGAGACGACGGACTGAAAAACGGTGGTCAAAAACGGAAAAGAAAAAAATACTTTAGACTTCTTAGATTTCTACAGAGAGCTTTTATTTTCTGTATTCTATATTCTATATTTTTACTTTGGATTGATGGGAGACGGTGTTAAGTCCTCCGTATCCACGGACGGTGTGTTCAGCTTGAGCTCCAACGTGGTAGGCGGAAGCAGTTCCCAAATAACCAGCTGGGGCAATAGCTCCGGCACGGACAGCAGCCACAATGGCGAAAGCGATGATAGCCTGAAGAAAAACACACAATTTCATATTTATTAGTTTACTAGTAATTTCCAAACTTTTTCACTCAATCACTTTGAAACACTTTTAGTTCTGGAGAATATTTTGAAAAATTCAAAATCCACAAAATTCGAAAGCACAATCCAAAATCCGAAATGCGGAACATTTGTTTATTTGTTTTTTTTGAACACATACCTTGGCGAACATGTTGATTTTGATTTTGAAGTTTAGTAGTTGAAACTCTAAGAGAGCTTGATTTGTTTTGTTTAGTTTTGATTGTAGGACTTGAAGTTGAGAACTGAATGACTTCCTCAGAATAATCGAGACTTTTATACCAATACCAAATAGCAAAAAGCAAATGGCAAATGGTAAGCGGCAGTAGAAAAAATAGTAAAGTAATATCTATACACTGTACAGAGTATAGAGTCTCGTGTTTTGTTTCTTCTGGTAGGGGTCGGAGGTTTTTGAAGGGCGTTATTGACACGAGTACTAGTCCACCATGCCAAATGCCAAGTAATACGTAATACGTAATAATAATAACTGAGCTAAACTGCACTGGCAAAAATTGAATCAATGGGTTACAGCATACATAATCAAGAATATAAATGGTAAATGGTTAATGGTTAATGGTAATAATAACAGAGGTATAAGAAAAACTAAACTAAATTCCCTTCACTTTTGATTCCGTCTTATGTCTTGCGTCTTGCCTCTTATTACTTTTGTATATAGATAAATCTACCTATTCCATTTGTTTTGTTTTGTTGTTTCCTTTCCTTTCGTTACGCTCACTCATCATTCAACATTGAAACTTTGAGACAGTTATACATTAAAACATTGGATTGGATTGCATTTTTGAAATGACATGATATGCTCCGTTTTTTTCAAGTGCTCCGTCCAACTAGGTCCTACAATAAACAATAAACAGCAAAGAAGCAGTAGAGTGGGGTGACTATTAAGCTTTTAGTGTAGATTTTGATTTTGAATTTGAGCATTACACACAAAAAGTTGCAAGCTCATTCAGTCACCTACAACTTTTAATGTGTCTCATATTCATGTAAACTTGTATAGAATAATAACAGTCTTCGTTCATTCCTTACACTGAGGACTGAGGACTGAAAACTTTGTTCTTTGTGACTTGACAAGGAGTTTTACATAAATAACCTTAATCATGTCATCTGTCATCTGTCAGAATTCCCTGTCGGAATTTTCATTTTCATATAATATAAATAATAAATATCCATGAGAATAATTTGTCTGAGACATTCAGGAAAGATAATGACAAAATAACATGAGCTATCAGCTGTTAAAAAATACTAAGGCTTATTAACTAAGGTTATGTCATTACGATTAGTAAATTGTAGCAAAAAACTACAGTGTGTTATGGTTATGACACAGTAATTTGAATTCTCAATGGACAAATATGAAACATGAATGGAACAAATAATCGAAAATCATGTGTATTGTTCTGTTTTTTTTTCTTGTAATAATTCTCCTTCTAATGGCTATCAAAGGTCACTTCATTATACTAAAATAATCCTATCCCTACATCTTTTTGTCTCTTTTATCCTTTATCGCCTGTGATTGATCAGACCAGGCCAAACGAAACCAAATCAAAATCAAAGTGATGGTAATAGCTACAGTAATAGTAATAGTAATTGCATCTCTTACACATTACCGCATAAATTGTGTACAATACAGATAAAAGAACTAATACTCGCCGTTTCTCGCCTCGAGAAGTGTAAATTGCAGACTAATTACGGTATAAATGTCAAAAATTTAAATCAAATCCAATCCAAATCCAATTCCAATTCAGAATGAAAATCAACAACAAAATTAAAATCAAAATCAAACTCAAAGCCCAGTCTGCAGTTTAGTGCATAAATTCATCTATCTTTCCTATACATGCATAAAGCATAAACACAAGTATACATGGTACTTTGATATGTATATACACATGAGATGATCATCTACATCAAAGCTACTCAGGTATATTCCAATCATCACATCACACAACGCCACACCTTTCCCCCTCCAGCTAACAGACTACTGTACACTGTACACTGTACGAACGATAGTGACCGACAATCTTTACTTGACTTCATGATACACCTTCTGCCGCTTCGTCTGATCTGTCCAATTACAGACCTCCTCTATTATATAATCCTGAGTGGAGATATTGAACTAGATACTAGATACTAGATGTACGATGTACTCACGTAACACGTCCACGTAATAGGAACGTAATCAGACCAGTTAGCTCATTGACTTGGCTCAACTTGAAGTGTGAACCGCTTCTCTGTCTCTCTCTCCCATTCTCTTGTTTTGTTCCTGTACTCTTAAGCACTGTTTCTTCTATCTGTATTCTATACATTCTGCCACAACAACAGCAACAACAACAACGGCTGCATTTGTTTTTGTTTTATTCTGCTTTGTTTCTTGTTTGTTGTCTGACATTGAGTTCAATTTAATTCCAAGTTCTATCTTAATCAAGGTACTTAATTACACAAGTTGAGCAACCAGTGCACAATGAATTGGCGAATGAAAAATTGCATTTAATTCCTACTCATTTGCAAATGCAAATATAATATTAATATTAAAATTAAATGTTCATGTAAATGCGAAATTTATGTACATAAATAAATCCGAACACTTGACACTTGACGTTTAACGCTTGTGTATTAAAATTTAATCGATCTGCTGGTGGTAAATGAAAATCTACCTGTAAATTTTAGTGTTTAGTATTTAGTAGGGTCAGTAGTAAAACAAAAACAAAGGCAAGTCTCGATTTTTGAATTTGATTTTAAATGCAAAATTCGTGATACGAGACATGTGACATGAGGATTGCATAACTTTTGGATGAATGAGCAAAAACAAAAAGGTGGAATAAGAATGAATATTTAGTATCTGTATTTGTACTATTTACTATTTACTCTTTACGGTTGACTATTTTGACTACTGATTTGAAACTTTGTGTAGTGTGTTTATATTAGTGAATGTTTATATAAAAAAGATGTAACTCGATCTCTTTGTGCAATCTCTTTGTCTGTATCAAAAAACAACAATGAACTGTAACAGTTGTAAAGACTGTACTGATAAAATCTTGACTGATTCTGAGTGCTAAGCAAAGGTGAACGGTGAGCGGTGAGCATTTTAAGATAGCCAAGAGTCAGAGCCAGGAGTACACATGTATTCATATTTCTTTAAATACTTGTACATTGTACATCGTAGTGTACACAAATAAATAAATGAATAAATATGCATGTCATGTATTTATATCTAAATCTGCAATTAGATCAGCTGCATAATAATAATAATAAGTGGAACATTTAAAATTTAGAATGACCAAGTGCAACCTTTTTGCAAATTACTGAATAAAAGTGCATGATTCGCAATACATCAATAGTCTATACAAAGATATTCTATACTTCTCTCAATTAATTGCATCTCATTGGTTGCCAACTACAACGATTGAGGGGTGTATCAAATATCAAAGATCAAAGAAAAGAAATGGTAGAAAATTAGGGTCGCGGTGGTGGAAAAGTATTATAAAAAGAATTGATGAACTGAAAGACTCGTTTAGTAAGCAAATTGCCAAGACGCAAGACGCTGTGTACTACACGTTTTACGTTACACGTGCTCAAGAATCAGCTTTAAACGTTCTTTATTTATTTCCTTTAATTCAGAGAAAATTTGTGTAGTGCTTTCTGTTTTATCTTGCTTTACAATTACAATCAAAGTTTATTTTGATTTTAAAAAATGGGACTTTTCTGTTGTACAATTTACTCCCAAGTTTAAGTTCTAAGCATTCGTTATTCTTTCAATGATCTGTAAAGATCAAATACGGCCAATAAGTAACTCATTACTCAGTTTTGTCTTACAGAAAAAACCCTTCAAAAAATTAAAGGTCAAAGGATAATACTCAAGTCAGGTTTGGGGGAAAGAGGCAAATTTTGTACTCATCCACAAATAATGATCAGTTTACACACAAATCGTGTATCGTATAAACTTCACAACATGTTTGTAAAAATGAAAGTCAACTTGTATCTTTACAACAAATATTATGTACACTGTACAATGAGCACATATTAGAGATTACTTAACTAGCCAATCCGACAAGGCGTACTTTAATTGGATTAAAGTAAATAAATTCAAAATCGAAGTTGTAGTGAGCCAAATTAATCCAAAACCTTTGCTGAAATCCCCTATAATTATAAAAAAGTATTCCAAGCGATTCCATGTTTGACAAATTAAGGGTATTTTACTGGATACTAGTTATTTCACGTCACTCTGTAAATGATACAAAGTTATGCACATACAGAATTATTTTGAAATTGGAAGGTTGGAAACATCATTAGATGTTTATGCAATAATATGAATATTGAATCTGTATTACCAATATTGCAAATTGTTTATTCCTTTAATTTGTAATTTGAAATGAATGAATGAGATATGTACTGATATGTACTGATAATTTGAAAAGCAGACGGCAAAGTCTCTCGTTTCTCATTAGTTTCTGCTTAAAAAATATAAATATCATGTCTTTTATTCCTGATTATGGATAAAATTCAAGAATGTCCCATTGAGAGTTTCCTTAGCCTTTGGTCCTTGAGGATTTGGATTTGTCATAATTACAGAAACAGAAATAGTAATTCATTAAAATTGCTTCAGTTCCCTCGAGACTCTTGACTCTTGATTCTTGCCATTTCTTTATTTTCTCATTAAAAGCGTATCTTTATTTTACGAGACTCCGACTGAGGCTTCAATATTGAAGATAGGATTCTACGCTCCACTGCTTTTGTCCTTTTTATTAAGAAATACTTGAGACAAGTACATGGAAAAAATAAGACAACACTCCCAATTTCCAATTTTGAATTTTCTATACTCAATACTCAATTCTCAATTCTCAATAGAGCTTTAGATGTTCTACAAAAATTATTTCTCGTCTCGCTGGAATAGAGAAAAAATTACGGTATTATTTTAATCATCAAAACTACTTTTCATACTTTTCATGTCCTAATAATTTTAATTACATAAAGAAATGTTCATCATTCGTAGTTCTGGTAGATCCAACTGGGAAGTAATTGAAACTGAGGAAAAATCCACGCTTCACCTGCTTTCAAAGAATTCTAGAGTCTATGTGGAGAGACATTCTAAATTCTAATGAATGGTCGTACACTCTTACTCGTGCATAGAAATCATTGAAATGTGCAAATCTTTGATGTAGAGGTTCAAAAGGATAATATTAAAACATGGATATGACTTTTGATTTCCCACCCTTTGTTTTTGTTCATTGATAATTAAATTTAGTTTCTATTGAAAAAACTGGAAAACTGGAAACTGGAAACTGAAATAGGGGCCTCGCAAGAGGGAATCCCCCGTAGTTTTTTTTAGTTCTTTTCCATGTATTGAAAAAAGAGGGAGCTGAAAATTTAATGGTGATCCAGTATTTCAATTTATTGTTCGGTGTGGTTCTGTTTATAGTACATCACAACTTTGATTGGACTTTCTGCGTTTCAACTTTCTAGACAAAAAATACAAGAAAGAAGAAACTCTGGACTTGTTTGTTGTTTGTACATCTGGACTTGCCATTTACAGTTGTTTTTACTGTACGTTTAAGAAAGTAGTAGAAAGATAACTTTGGAGATATTTTTTGTAATGGTTTTTTGCAACAAAACACAAAACAATCCAATCCAATGGAAACTTTGTTGAGTACCAATTTAATATTTAATGGAGATGCATCCTGAATCTTGGATCTTGGATCTTGGAGCACAAGCGTGCACTTTGGATAGGTTATTTTTCTTGTTTTTCGTATTTTTGCTGTTGTTGCACCACTTTGAAAGTACTACCAAAAATAAAGATGAGACGGCTAAAAAAAGTAGAGTACAATGCAATAAATACTTACAGAAGTAAAGAGTTTTGTTGTACATTGTACATTTTCTTATTTTAGTTATTCTACCTTCAAATTCCTTTCATACTTTTCTGTTTTCTACACACGTAACCTGTACTGACAAATATCGTACTTTGACTATTGACTTTTTGACTGGGATAAACTTGTACATTGTACATTTTGTACATTTTAGCTGCATTCCGCATGACATGAACATGAACATGACATGACGTCCATAGTACATAATACATAATAACAGTGTACAAAATATGTATAACCTCGTCACTACTTCTATGATACTTTCTCCTCGTCTAGTCTAGTTTCAGGTCTCATTCAAACCATGCCATGCCATGCCATGCCATGGCAACGGAAATGACAGATGTTATTGTTTTTCACATTCTCATTTTACTTTCTCTTTTTCTCCTCCTGTTTATTAGGATGCGAAGCAGCCTATTGAAATACTCATGTCTGTCCGTCTGTGCACATTGAGTACGCTTAGCGTCGATTCTTAAATGCGCCACCTAGCGGGAAAAGTTGGAACTCGTTAGTGTAG
>JABASP010003890.1:0-12062 GCA_019776565.1 Sminthurinus signatus
AAATCTATTTTGACCGTCCAAAAGACCAACACTGCAAAAAAGCCAGTAAAGTTTTACCATTGACACTTTTCCCATTGCACATCGCAGAGCACACTGAAAAAATAGTAAACATAAAAAATAGACCAATAAAAACATTTCGTACTTGATTTCTCAGTAGTTGACACTTTCACAAAATCAACTTGTTTGCTTACATTGAAATATTTATCGAATTCTCCAGGAGCGGGGTGGTCGATTTTGAGTTGCTTCACACATTCCGTCAGATATTTCATGAGTCGCTTCGCCATTATCAAAAGGTACTTGCGACAATTTGAGCGAGTAAACTGCAATTGAGTAACTGTTTCTACATTTTCTACAGGACCGGCTTCTGCAGCTCGCCGTTGGACAATGTGGACCAGTCCATTGACATCCTCAACATTGAAATTTGTATTTGAAGGGATCACATTCAGTTTTCTCTGAGGAAAAACAGAAATATTTTAGTGTCAGCTTAAGAAGTAAAACGGATTGGCAACAAGTTATACTATGTATTTTAATGACAGTTTTGTTACAGAAATACAAGTTTTACTATGTATTTTAATGACAGTTCTGTTACAGAAATGTCGGCTGATGCGTGGATTTTCACGGCAAGTAATGAAAAGAGGAACAAGGCGACAAATGAGCAAGATAATGTTTGATTTTGCTCCATGATGACCCGAGAAGTTTTACAGTTTACAGAATTAAATTTTAAATGGAATGCTTTTTATGTAAATTTAAAGGTGACGCACCACAGGTCGAGTAAATTCAGAATGAACAGACGCAGAGTTGGGCTTTGTTTTTATAAGACTAAAATGTCCAATTTCCTCTTATTCTTTTGACTGAAACCAGACAACTTAATGTTGTAATTGTTCAATAATATTTCAATAAAAGGTTAGTTGCATTTTTATAGTTTTTAGAGTTTAGGTCAACGCTTCGCATACAAATGTATACGCATCAACTACGAACCTGTTTAATGTTTTACACCTCTCTCATATTTTATCTGCTTTCGTGCAAACCCCAAATCCATTCATGTAAACTATGCGCTTTTTTTAAATGTCCAACATTCGTCATTTATAACAATAAACTGAACAGGAGAATGAATGAATGAATGAATGAAGCAATGAATGCTTGTCAAAATAAATCAAAAGCCTACATTTTAATTTTGTTTTCCTCAACAACTTTAATTAAAATTAAGTCATCATAATCACCATAAAAAACAATCAAAAGTCAAGGTTAATTTATTGTTTCGAATTTGACATGAAAAGCATTTATGGATAAATCCAAATGAATGAGTGAGCATCCATTAAACCTAAAACCACATGCAGACAAACTCTAGACGAGTAAAAACTATTCAACGGGATTTTTTATTTAAAGGAGGAAACTAAAACTAATAAATAAATTCTAGAGGAGGAAAATCAACAACATGAAGACAAAGGCAGCAAAATAACATTTCCACAATAAACAACATGTAGATTTTAATGAACAAGAAAAAAAATCAATTTCAACTCAGAACTTTGTTTACTTGTCACAACTTTTGGGACTCTCAACGCACACATTTTATTCAAAAAATATGGAGCACCTTTGAAAACGTTTGGCAATTAAAACACGCCACCAAGAATTAAAAGCAGTACATTTTTGCTACATTTGTTTTGGGATGTTACAAAGCACAGTGCAATATACATGATTCGTATAATTTTAAGAAAATACAGAGGACAGTGTTGCTCGGTGTAAAGTGAGGTCCCAAAAATACCAGGATTTTGAAACCAACAAAAATATGATGCACCACGGCTTACAGACAATCCTTCTGATTTCTGATGAATTGTAAGCATATGTAACGAGTGCTCTTTGTGTAGGAAAGCAGGTGCTACATCTGAGACAACACTAGAGTCTTTCTACTTTCTACTCACTTACAACCGCATGAAAGGAAACAAGGTGGCGAAACGAGTAAAGAAATGACATGGTCACTACAGACATTTCTACAGACCTGTAAAAACTATAGAAATGGCCAGTGTTTCAAGTCAGCTTAAACCTCTTTGAACTTCTCTCTGGAAAAATTCCCAAGTCTAAAAGTTCATTCCGCAAAGTTACTCACAATCAAGTCTAGTTTCATGTTCAAGGCGCAAAGAAATACGGTGTGCATGCATAGGTTTAAATAAAAACAAAACATTAAGAGCCCACAAGTAAGTTTTGTCTACAATGTAACAACCACGTTTTGGTGGAATTCTTGGTTGCCAATCATCTCACAAAAACACCCAACATTTTATGTTCTTTCATTTTTCTGGGACAAAATAAAGTTGTGTGAAAAATGTTGATTTGGCTGCCACTCATGGGCTAGTTTTACTAGTTTTTCGCAGTCCAAAAAGGACACCAGAATTTAGATTTGTAATTTAAACTTGCAGCTCTTTTTAAGTGTATTTTGGAGGGATTTCTTGAGGTTTTCAAAGTTGTTGGGTTTACAAAAATTCTCTTGTTTACATTGCAAACACCAGATCAAAAGAGCCCATGTTGTAAAAAAGCAAGAAAACAGCTGTTGTGTACATTTCCTGATCGAATGATGGACTAAAACTCAACTAAAACTGCAGCAATCAAGGATTTCTCTAGTTTTTCAAATGTTTGTTAAGGTGCAAGATGAGACATGAGAGGGAGCAGGAACCAAAAGATCTCTTGATCATGTTTTGGTCGCTGTGGATTGTTGGAGTGGATTTTTATTTTACTTTTGTTCGTTAAATCCGACGATTGTGTGGATTATGTAATTGTTGTGATATGATGAGGAGGAGGGCGACGAGCCGGTGGGAAGATTCAAAAGGAAAGAGGGGAATTCTCAACTCGTCTAGATTTGGTTGTGCGTACCACAATTATTATTATTCAATGTGGAGAGTGTGCATGTTTCATTTGTGATGAGGATGAAAAAGTATCAGCGCCGCATTTATAGTAAATTGTATGCATAAAGGAAAATGAGATAATGACGATGAGCGAAGAAGGCTGATGGACGGAGCAGCAGTAACCATGATGATGATGATGATGATGATGTTGGCGAGGAGGAAGTTCCGCACTGTGCACAATGTACAATAAATGTGGATATAATGAATGGAAATGGTAATGAAATAATATGGCAGTGGAGCCACTACACAATTTTACTGTGTGGAGTTTGTTTTGTGAGTAGCATTTACTGCTGTCCTTCTCCACACACAAACACACACACAGACCGAGGAACAAACACGCTCAATCCCTCTGCACAGACAAACAAATCAAGTACTTTGAGTTGGCATACAAAATATAATATTTCTACGACTCGAAATATTTGTTTGTTTGCATGTGCAAATCCAACTCATGAATGTGCAAGTTCTCCGTCTCCTTCTTCTGTCGTTCCTCTTTGGTTTATTTTCCTTCCTTCTCCGCTCCTTCATTTAACCAATTCCATCGCTGGGACTGCACAACACAGACCACCGCCGCTATTGAAAACTCCTTTCCTTGTCACACCAAATTCAATTTACACACACACAGCATGACTCAATTCCTTTGCATAATTTGCAGTAAAATTCGAAACAAAGTGGAACATCAGAATGGAGAGGAAAATGGAGAGGAAAAGCAGAGTGACCAAGACGATGATGAGGATAAACAACTGTCGCAGCTACTCCAAAGAATTTGGCCTGTATTTTGCTCCTATTTCAATCTCGCCTCTTGTCAATGGGAAGACATTCTACAATTTTACGGCGAAAAGTGCGAATTGCCATTTTGTCAAAAGTGTCGGATGGACGTGGTTCAACTTTTAATTTCACACGATCAACTACAAACTATTTTATACCGGATACAAAAACTTACAGCAAATATTTCTGCAACAATTGTAAAAACTTGTCAAATAATTGAAAACTCCAATATAAATCCAGTGAATGAGAACAAGTTCAAATATCAACATGGACAACGTGTGTCCAATCTACAGAAAAATACCAACGGGAATGAAAATGAACAGGAACAACAAATTGAAAATGGGAGACAAAATGAATGGGACATTTTGAACAGCAATGCGAATGTGGATGTGAAACTGGGAACAAAAATTATGCAAAATATTCACAATGAAAAAATCAATACACAAATTCACAGTCTCAGACAACAAATTACACAAAGTATACTCAAACAAATATTATGCATTATGTAAATAAGTTTAACATTTTTTGTTTGTGGCTGAATTGGATTTGTAATGAAAATATTGTGTATCAAATTCAAGGTTATAAACCTCAAGTAAAATTGGTGGACATCAAAACTCCATTCCGGCAGAAAAGAAACAGGAGTAAATTGGAAATGCAGAAAAATGGAAAGAATATTTTTGTGGACATGGGGAATTTGCCCTCAAGAAAATCACGTCGTGTCCGCCCTTCAAGTAAAAGTAGTAATTTTAGCAGCACCACGAGTTTAGGCCATGAAAATGTAAATGTTGGAGATGGACTTCATTTCCTCGGTACGTACAAACAATTTTACAACATAATAATTCAAAAAAGGACTAAAAAAAACCTTGCAACACAGCTAAAAGTGTGCCTTTTATTTTTCAAACTTGTGTTTTTTAGAGGAGGAAGAAACTTCCGGTTGGGAATTGGGGAACCCCAGGAATTTATGTACACCATTATTAATTATTATCATCATTATTATTATTATTGTTGAACTTTTATTGCATGTCAAAAACTGTGCGGAATTGAATTGTGACTGTTAATGTTGATCTTGAGTACAGGCGGATTATCCCAGGATTTTGAATGTTCTTTATGCAGTCGACAGTTTTCACACTCAAAAGGTCTTAGGTAAATTCCATGTTTTATTCATTTCCTTTGTGATTTCCTTTTTCTAATACGAAAACAGAAAAAAAGTAATTTCAGTGTGATGAACTAACCAATATGTTTTGACAGATATCATCAGCGTTCCTGCATAGAGAAAAGGTGGTTGTCTTCGGTGGACAAGAGTGGTGGTGGTGTGACGTACTACTACAAAACCTACGACTGGCCAGTCAAAATTAGCGGACCGGACCGATTCTCATTTGACCACCCTGAATGTCGCTTTATTTGTGGGAGTTGTGGTCATCCCAGTGGAAACAGAACCACAACCGCCATTCACATTGAACGAATGCACATCCGTAATTACCAACATATTTTATAATAACATTGTATTTCTAAAGCATTTCCCACCTGGATTTATTTCTCCTCTCAATTTACAGACCCGCGTTTTGTGTGTGGTGTTGACGAGTGCAGGAGAGCATTTGTAAAACAGGATTCCCTTCTCACTCACCGCACCAACGTCCATTCACCGTCCAACAACAAGAAAACGTTCAAGTGCCAAATCGGAAACTGTAAAAACATCTACACGACCAACGGACATCTCGTCACACATGAACAATTTGCTCACAAAGTATTTCGCTTTATGGGGAACTCGGAGCAGGAAATCGGAGGAGGAGACGCCGTTCAGATGGACCTCAACTCCAGTTCAGAACTAGAACAGAACAACGACGACAACAACAACAACAACAGTAATAGCAGCAGCAGCAGTAACAATCAACGTAACCACCACCAGCCGCATCAAGAACCAGGAACAGGAACAAACGGTCAAGACAGGACGAACATGAATCGTCTGGGAATCCAGGTCAAAAAAGAAATTGTGGCGGGCAATCGAGATGTGAATCCAGAGTTTGAATTGCCTCTCGAGTTTCACATGGAATGCCCCGACACCTGCCTTTTAAATCTCAAAATTGAAGCAGCTCAGACTCAACTCAACGCCCATGAACGAAACCATCGAGGAAATGACGAGGATACCGGAAATGAGAATGCTCAAGTCAATGGTCAAGTCCAAGTCCTCGGAATGGACACAAATGAACCATCCCTCGAGGAAATCTACAATTTTGAACGACTCAATTTTGAGGGTCAAGAGTCTTTTCGTTGTCTCAAATGTCATCGATGTGAAAAAAGTGAAGAGGAAATCCTAAACCACGCTCAAAACCAACACCCGCAGGGTTTTTTCCAATGTGAGTGTAAAAATTATAACTAGACGGACTGAAAAAGAAGAGAAAAGATGATGAGCACAAAATAATGGTATTTGTTTGTTATTTAGACGCCAGACTGCAGAGTGGAGAAATGCGCCATTCGGCGGGAGATGACTACGTGGAAATGGGACAACTGGTGATAGACGAGCCGGGGGTGGGGCCGGAGGGGGAGGATCCCGAGAACTCCTCAGACAGTTACGAAGAACGAAGACGGAAGAGGAAACTGAAGCGGAAACGAGAAAAGGAGGAAGGGAAAGTGTGGACCTGCACTCAGTTCGGTTGTGGTCGAGTTTACTCCTCTTCTTCTGGGTATTTCGCTCATAAAGCAACTCACACGGGGATTTATTTCACATGCCCCGTCTGCCAGATGAATCGATTCAGTAGAAAAGACAGTCTCAAACGACACATCAAATCCCTTCACCCTCAATTCCCGGTCGAGTCTTATGTTTTCCTGGGCAAGTACTCCACAGGGAACAAAATCAGAGGTAGCGCAAACGCACAATCAAACATACACAAAATCAATCAAACTTATTAATTCAAAAAAGCAGTACGAGAATATTTGTAAAATTACATAATAAATCCTAAAACACGTTTGATAATAATTGTTGTTTTTAAGTATTTTGCTGAGTGTAAAGAAACACGAGTACAACAGACTGCATAAAATCTCTTTTTTTTTCATTTACTAATTTTCAAATGTTGATCCTTCCTCTATTTGGGATTCCTAAATTATAAATTGTACAAGTAAGTAAAAAAGAGAGCTCATGATTCAGTTGTGAAAATTCTTCCAAACAGGATAAAAGAAATAGTAAATTGGTGTACATTTTATTTGTATTTTGGACAGTTTGAATGAGAAAATAAGAGTGAGTATTTTGAGGATTTATCCCCATTTGTTGCCTCCTCCAACTTGTTGATGTCGATTGTTGTAAACTGTGCTTTGGAGGTCTTCGATGGCTCCAATCATATTTTTGACTACTTTCCGTATTTCCCAAGTCTCCTCACTCAATCTGAATAAACTACTTTTCAGTTGGTCTATTTGTTTTTGTGCGTGGTAGTCTCCGTTGCCATGGATATTTTGATTATCTCCAAAACCTCCTCCAGGTCGAGCAATTCCAAACCCTCCTCCTCCTCCGCCGCCGCCTCCTCCCCCTTGTTTATTTACATTCACATGTAAATTTAGTCCAGCAAAAAAATCTTGTTTTGTGCTCACTCCCAATTTAAATTTGTTGAAGAGTTTGTCTCCGTCCGGGTGATTATTATTATTGTTGTTATTATTGTTATTATAATTATTCTGATTTTGGACTTCCCCAAAACCTCCTCTTCGGTTTCCTTCCGGTTCTGGTTCTGGAGCTGCTGTAACAAATGAAGAGGAGCAGATGACGAAGAAGGCCAGAAATAACAACAAAAATGGAGAGGACCGCATTTTGAGTGAACCACACGCGGATTTGTTTTCTACTGACTTTGTTGTTGACGTTGCGTAGCTTTTATACTTGCACAAGTGGATTAAATCTCTACTTATTTTGGGTCAGACGTCAA
Organism: Sminthurinus signatus; assembly: GCA_019776565.1. Lineage (NCBI taxonomy): Eukaryota > Metazoa > Arthropoda > Collembola > Symphypleona > Katiannidae > Sminthurinus > Sminthurinus signatus. The sequence continues at coordinate 7,565 of JABASP010003890.1, forward strand.
CGTCAGAGTAGTTGACGATTTCAGTGATTAGAATAAAGCCAAGAGGTCGGATTCCCACATAAAATTACCATTCCGCCTATCGCACCACAACCAAACCATACGCTGCCATCAAAAATACAGTTTCCAGGTGAAAATGTGGATGCAGCAGCAGACTGCGGAATTAATTAATTAACTCACCACCAACGTCATTCCATCACATACAACATTTACAAATCTACCTTGTATAAAATCCGCATCTGGAGGCGGCACGTGTGGCTATTTAGTAATAGCTAATAGCATACATACATAGTATTTTGAAATGTATGTTTTCTATTTCAAGCTTCAAGATGAATTTTGATTTTAGGTGTTAAACATCCGAGTTGGAAATCCAACACATTTTAACATGGGATACCAAGTCTTGAAAAAATACTACATGTATTCCCTTACGTTTGACGGGCTTTCTCACTTGTAATAATTTTAATCTCTGTTGTTGCGCATATTATGACGCAGAGGTGTAGAGCGTGCTATAACTAATACGGAAAAGTGCATGTGCTATAACCCTGCATAGTTGTCCATTTTCCTTTTATCAGCTTCGATATGCAAAAGGATTTTTTATCAACATATAAATCAGAAAACCCGTAAAGAAGTACAAAATACAAAACTAAAAGGTGTCATTTTGTTCCTTTTTACATGGCCACAAACTTATTTTATTAAACTGAAATTCTCCATCAATTTTATACTTTTATTAAGCCGAGAATTGTCAAGTAAAAAATGAATATCTTTATACCTATAAGTTTAAAATCTAAAAAGCCCTGATTGAATTTTCCCAGATTTTGTATGAATAATAATTTAAAAAACAGCTCAGTCATCCAACTCGATGTAGGGCAAAACTGATTCCAAAGACTTGAGCAATCCTGTAACAAAGATATGCAAAATGAAAACCACAGTTGCTTTAAGTCATAATTATAGTTTTTGTACAGAAGTATACAAGAAAGCTTTTAGTGCTCACTTTGTTTTTCTGCGTTGGTCACTCGATCACTAAAACACACCTGAATTTTTGCCTGTGGTACTTTTTTGGAATCAAATCCAAAAAACATTGAAAATGGTGTGAAAATTGGTATCATGTTGGGAGAACGGAATCCAGAGGCACGAAGAATAATTTTCAGTAGTTGCAAGTCTATAAAAACACAGTTTCAGGGAAAAATATTCCAAAATTGCCATTTATTATGTAAACATCATGTACAATAGAGTTAATAATAATTGTCAACTAAAAATGAATAAATTACCCTTGAGATGCGAAATGGGGAGTTTGATTCGATTTTTCTCAATGATGGCGGTGGCATCCGGTGTGCTGGGGTTAACTGTTACAGCCAGAGTTTTTAGTGTTTCCTGAGCGATCCCGGTGAATGCGGAATCCAAATTCCCGAATTTCGTGTCATTGTTAATTTCCAGGATGAGCTGTTCTATTTTAGGCCAATTTTTGAAACAAAGATGGAGAACGGAGATGACATCTACTAAACCGTTGGCCAAACGAAGCACCCGCAAATTAGGAAATAATTCCGCCATCCTCGGCATCACTTCGTACGGAGAAAAATGAAGCAGGGCTAAACTTTTGACAGAGTCAAACCCAATTTGAAATGTGTGAGATGGGAAATGTTCATCAAAAAGTGACCAGAGCGACCTCTTTCCAAAAGTTGGATATGGCCTCGAGTTCTCCGTCACGGACCTTTTGTCCACCGTTATTTCAAAATGTGTCAAATTGGGAAATTGTTTGGAGGGATCAAAATCCCGTGGGAAAAACGAGTGAGCCATCTGATGCTGTCGCATCATGTGCAGCTGAAGGACCCTGCATTTCTCCAGAACTGGAAGATATATTCTGCACATCGTCCCGTGTTGGTCTTCAAATGGCGGTTCAATCGCCAATTTCTCAATCGTGTCCACATTTTCCTTTAGGACACTTGACATGACCGCGGAGCATCTGGCACGAATTTTGAAATTGTAAATAAAAAAAGCTCGCGTGCTCCATTCGTGGAGTTTTCTCGTCCCTTTCCCAGAAAAGAGGGAAATGTCCTCGAGGAAAAAGGTAGAGGCTCTGTAAGGGGCGTAATGATTCCTGCTCGTGTAAATGGACCGAATCAGGAACTTAAAGTCCCGAATGGACCCCAAGGAACTGGATTTCTGCTTGTGAATCTCTTTGACTTTTTGGTCAATGTCCTGGAGGAGGTGGAGCGGGAGTCCGTAGATATTTTCTAGTCTCGGGCACCTCTGCATCAGCTCCACAATAAATTGAACGGAAAAAACGGAACGGGAATGCGCCAATCGAAGGGTTTTGACATGTGCCAAAGTCCTCTTGTGCACACTTGAGTCAACACAAATGTCCGCACTCGAGCTCCTGCTCTGGAGCATGTCGTCCTGGATACACAAATACTCGAGGTTCTTGAAATGCTCCAGGATGAATGACAAGAGTGTCTCTTCCTGGAGCCTCGAGTCTGAGTAGAGATGACCTCCGAAACTAAAATGTGTCACTAGTTTTTGGACCTCCAAAAACTTTGCAATTGAATCTTCTTGAGATGCATCAAAATTAACATTGAACAAGTGACAGAAATCTCGTACATCAAGCCAAACGCGAGTGTTGCTCTTTTTGTTGCTCTCTCTAATCTTTTTTAGGATATCGATAAAAGAGAGTTTAAATGTTTGAGGAACGTTCAACCCGATTTGTTCTTTGAGTGTGAACTCTTGTGTCCTGTCCCAGTGAGTGCAACGGCCTTCGTCGCTGTGAAGAGCAATGAAATATTTCACATGATCCCGGTGACTCTCATCGTACCAAAAGTCTCTCCCGATTTTGCAGTCATCGAGTCGCCAAAAGTCGGAAATCCCAAAATTCTCACGGCGGTACTAACAACAAAATTCATTGCAGAATAATTTTACAAGGTTTTTATGAATATTCATTTTATGTAAGTATTTTAAAATATTAGAATAAAGTAAGTGAACCTCTGGAATTTCAAGCACAGTAAATTTTGGTTTTTGCATATTATTTTCTCCAGAAACTGCATCAGAATTCTTGGGCGTAGCTTTTGGACAAGTTTGATCCGTTTCAGCAACTTCCGTTTGACTGCAGCCCGTGTGAGATTGCCGTGTTTGTTGTTCCTTCTTCCTCTCGTTTGACGGTTGTGGTGGTAATTTAATGCTGCTGTTTTCAAGTTTCGTCCGTTTTCTTTCCGGAGATCCAGGTGAATTTTGAGGGTTTCTTTGGGTTTTTTCCCAGCTCTTCATTTTTCAATTTATTTTTTAAAGACTATTTAGCAATAATATTTAAAAAAAACAACTAGTTTGCATCGTCTCAGTTCAAAAAAGCTATCGTCAACTCTACACAAATGTCGCAGCCGCGGTAATTGTTCGTACTCGTACTGTTTATATGGCCAATTTCCTCAACCTTTTATTACACATTTCAAATGTTTCCATGTTTTATGAGTCGGTTTACACAAACATACGAAAGAAATTGGAAGCAAAACTCATTTTAAAACTCTTGTTTTATTATCTCAAAAGTTAATTCTTTCTGCCTCAAAAACTTTTAACAAGGAAATATTGATCTTAATATTTAAATTACAAAAAAGACTTGTTTTTTATCATGTAAATATTGTATGTTTGAAAAGTTTTTGTCTTGGCATTACTATTATAAATAACAAATGGGTGGATTCTGATGAATGGAATGATGTGATAATGTTTCCTAAATTCTTCCCCACATCCACTTGATTTGCTGTCTCGTCTCCTTTTTTCGTAGCCTAATTCGGTTAGCTTCCGACCTGTTTTTTTTTCCTGCTCCACGAGACAAATCCCTTTACATAAAAATGCATTACACAAGTGTGCACATTTTCAATCTTTGCCTTGCAAAAATATGTCATTTGCAGTTTGGATTATGCGTTATTCATAATTTTTGTTACTCCAAATTCATTTAAATTTTTATGATGGCAAATTCAGAGCAAAGTCCCAAAAGCAGAAGGTTGATTTTCCAATGGGTTCAGAGTTGAGGGAGCAGTTTTCGGATGAGATTCCGAGTCTGTGAAGAGGAACGAACGGTGACATTTACAAATTGCACTTGCATGAACGTTGAAAGTCGGACTATTCCCACAGAGTTGTTTTCCACTAACCAACTATCGCGATAGGACAAAAGTACAACAAAACTGTTGCACATTTTAAACACAGTGATGCAGAATTGGTTATGCAATTTGTTGTGCACTGCGTACTTTTTACTTGTGATGATTGATGAGTCCACAGCTCATTTCCCAAATGAACTTTACCAAAGGGTAAATATTCCGTTTAGTTTAGACAATGCAGAACACAGAATCCAGAATCCAGTTGCTATGCAGCAACAAGAAATAATGTCATTTTGCACACACAGTTCTTTCTCTTTACTTACATCATGTGATTCCTACGATAATATTTACTTTTATTTTTGTACTTGGGATTTTTACTTTGTTTTTGCACATTGTTTCAACCCTGAACATGCACAAAGAACAAA
>JABASP010003891.1:0-12054 GCA_019776565.1 Sminthurinus signatus
GACTCATGGCTAACTGATGTAACTGAAATTTTGAATCGAAAACTGGCTTCTTTTTTGAACAAGCTGTGTGTAGAACTATTTTTTTAATTGTATGAATATGAATAAGCACCAGGACGGAAAATGAGAAAACTGAAAATTTTCCGTTTTTACTATCAAACGAAGGTTTTCTCCCAATGTTGTCATCCTACAGAAATCTTTAAAAAAATTTAAAAAATGTGATGACTGCCGACTGTTGATGCTGGTGAATTAGAATTAGAATACATTTGATATTTTGGCATGGAAAGTTCACAATAAAATCCTTTCACATGGTTGTTTTCAAGTCTTCGCACAAAGACAGACATAAAGGCAGAGAAACTATGGACCATAGATAATGTTATGCTTAAAGCTGTTTGTCGTACCTAGTCCATGGTTGTAATGTAAAATATGCATTTTCCACACTGACGATGGTATTTCAAAAACTTAACATGTAGTGAATAGTGATGGATGATATACATTCAAACACATTCAACATACAGCGTCCAACTCTAGAGTGAAAGTACTTGGTGGTCTCGTCAGCACACTCTAGAGAAGTGCACTCAATGTGTGATCCTCAAGTGGAACTTGAAATGTCCTCAATATTTCCTTCCTCAGCAGTTTACTCCCGACTTGACTTTTCTTTTCCTATGTACATGCGTCATTTTGTATGTGTACATTGTGCATATTCTACAAAATATTTGTAGAGTATGCTTTGAAATCCGAACGCATTTTCTACATACGTATTTTACATACATTTGGATTTGTAAAGTATCTTTCCTATAATTGTTTGTACACATTTGTAGTACCTTTGAAAATGAAATATGAAAACGGATCTTGACATTTTTTTTTACAAGAAAGTTTCACAAATAAATAATTTAAATGCTGTACACTGCACATTGTATGTTGTATGCAATCGCATTTAATTACATGTGCAATGTACAACAATCGTGCAAAACTCCTGTGTACTTGTGTGGTGTCTTACGTATCGTAGAAAAGTGTGTTGTTTTTATTTTTTGGATCGGAACTAGATGAACTACAGCAAGCTCCATTCGGACCCTTTGCTTTTTGTCATAACAAGATAAAGAAGAAAGAAATTAAGCAGCAGGAGCTGTGCTGTGAGGTACATATTACATACTACATACATATAAGGGTGTTAATCTTAATGGTCATTGAAAGAATATGTAGGATTGAGGATTAGGGAATGAAGGAAAAGTAAGTGAGAAGTGAGGAGGGGTTTTTGCGGTTGAGGAAATAAATGTAACAAAGTACGTCCATCCACGTACTTACAGAGTAGTATAGTAGTACAGAAGCCGAAGAAGACAAGAAGGAGCACTTACAAAAAATATAACATGTACAATGGACAATGGACACACTACAGTAGATACAGGATACAGGATATACAGCGTTAGGTATACTTATAGGAATAAAACTGATCATGTGGGTACAATAAGACCAACGATAGAACAGGATGAAATTGAAGAACAATACGAAAAAAAAGAGGAGATGAATGAGACAAAGACAAAGACAGGCACAAGAAGTAATAAGGAATAAGACTTCCGACCATACACCATACACTACACACTACATCTATGTGCTAAGTATAATCAACTGCGCAATACAGATAATCTGGAAATAGTGACGAAAATTGTTACAGATATTACCAGTGCTTTCACTCCTTTCTCCTTGCCTCTTTTTTCTCGCTTTTACTCTCTGTGGAGTTCTTTTTCACTCACTTTCCATTTCGCTCACATGTGGCTATATTTTATACATACAGAATCCAGAGAGTTCATGGCTCTGTGTTCTGTATTATTACACACAGGAATCTACACAATAACATTCGACACATGCATGTTATATGTGTATCTACTTTTCTGTATTATGCCACCCAAGAACCAAGGAGGAAGAGTGCATACATCACAAACATATTGCTTTCTTCTATCTCCTTCCCTGTTTTTCCTTTTCCTCTCTCTCTCTCTCTCTCTCTCTCTCTCTCTCTGTCTGTCGGCGTCGGTTAGTTGTCATTGTCATCGTCATCATCCTCGTCATGTGATACTATGATACCACTCCGTTGCTACTGCTACTGATCCTGATCCTGCAACATTTATTTGGGGTCACGTTATTGCCTACGGTACATCGAGCACATCTCATTATTATCTTTTCAATTTATTGCCGTGTAACGCGTACTTTGAGAATTGAGCTGTATCCTGTGTGCTGTATGCTGTACGGTGGTATACAGTCTACAGTTTTATGGTGAGGTCGTAACAGGCTCTCCTTTCTGGCTTCTAAACGATCATGATGATGGTGATGATGATGGTGTTGGTGATGTCTCTCGTCACTTCCTTTAGCTGTGCACATGATCACATTGTTCTAAATGCTGGTTGTTGGTTGTTGGTTGTCACTTGCAGACCCTCAACTGTATTTTTTCCCTCTCACCATCCGACTTCTCCAAATCAAAAGTCAGAATTGTATGCACGATTCAACGGTAGAAGGGGAAGCATTTGCAGAAATAATAACGAAAGGAAAACGTGGGTTGGTGTGATAAAAAACGAGACTTTGATTGTGCAACCGAGAATCAAGAACCGAGAACCGAGATCTGACATGTGAGCTGTGGGTTCATGTCACGTTTTTAATGTTTCACTCTTCTTTTGTCTCCATCTCATGTATGTATCTTGTATGTGGTAGGTACCAGTCACGATCTTTCGCTTTCCAGGTTCCAGGATGAAGTCAAACTTTCCCCGTTGTTTTACTATACCGAGGCATAGAAGATACATATTAGTGTAAATAAAATTGTACATAGTAAAGAATAATTCATACATTTATTACAAAATGCTGTGACTACATGTGTATGAAAATTATGTAATATTATGATTTTTTTAAAAAGTAAAATTTTACTTATTTATTTTTCTTTAAGTAAAACAAAGTATGGTGAAGCAAAGATTGTGCTGTATAAAGTATACAGGACATTGTACAGTTGGATTAACTTTGCCTGTAATTTTATTGCATTATCATATTCCCACGGCTGTCTTCATTTCCGATGTATCTATGTGTATGGAATAGGTATAAACTATAGACTATAGACAGTGAGTCATATCTATAATATGTACAATGTACACATTTTTGAACAGATACATTTACTTGAGTTTCCTCTAATACGTAACTAAATATGAAGAAATTTATAGAATATATTATACACATGTTATATACACCGAATACAAAACACACAGCTCATGACAAGTTGGTAGACAAGGATGAGTTTATTGAATAATTTTACAGCTGAGATGAATTGAGAATTGAGAATACCATGGAGTCGGAGACGGAGAAAGGAAAAAGAATTTTTCTCCTGTTGCACTACACTTTGTGTTTCTTCCTTTTTTCCCTTTTCCTATTTTTTTACAATGTAAAATGTAAATCTAAAAGGGGTTGGTGTACATAAATGTGGATGTAGAAAGTAGAATGAAGACGTAATGTTATTTCGAAAATGTCGACGACATCCTGGTTCCATTATGTGTCATCATAGTGAAATTTTTCCGCTCCATATAGCATCATTGAGCATCAATCGTCTCTCTACTTGCTCCACTTTCCATTTTTTTACATTGAATTTTCTTGTTGTACTTTTTATTTCCTCCGCTTCCTTCTTTTGGATCTATGTAGACGGTATATGTATAAAATGAATGTATGAAGTGTACAGTATACAAAGAGGTACAACATCAACAACTACACTTATTTGAAAATGGCAACATTTTTGTTGGTAGATCTGTTGCTTCAACATTCACCATTTAGAATGGAATAGAATCCTTGCTGTGGCTCCGTTTCCCCAGCTTTAAGTTTCAAGGGTTCCTGTTGTCGTTTTCGTTTTCGTTGCTTAGGGCAAGAGACTCGGAGGTGGATAAAATATTCATACTACCCAATACAACATAGTACAGTATATATATAATAGATAGTTTTATAATACAAGATAAATAAAACATGTATTATTTTACTTTTATACACTTTTATTGCCAGGAAAATGTCTTCATTATACACTATACACTTTTGTATTTGTAATGGAGTAGTATTTTATCAGTTTGAATTTTGAATCTTGATCTGTTCAAATTCCAGTGACTTGAAATATTATTTATAAAATATTATCATGAACTATTGATATTGATCATGGGTTTTAGTTTTTATGTTTTTGTTAGATGTTCTATTTCTCTGACTCATATGTTTAAATTTTAGAATATTTAGAAAGCGCAAATCACTCAACCTTATGATTTCATACTTTTGTCAAATACTGATGAATGATGATTGTTTGGTTGCTAGGTAAAATACGTTCATCTATCTGTACTTGGTCTGTTATTTATTTATAGAGTATGCATGAATATCTCCTACTTTTTATGAAAGAATGATTTTCAAACAAATTATTAAGTCATTAAATAGACTTAAAAGAAGAACCTTTGTAATTTTTATATTAAAGATTGGCAGTTGGCAAGAAAACAGTATAAAGTGTATAAAGTTTGAATAGTACAAAAGGAAAAACATTCTACATTCTATATTCTATGCTTTTAATTTTTTTATTGTGGGTGCATAATTCCATGTTCCGTGCATAATTTGATACTTGATACATTATACTTTATGCTGTGTGCTTTCTACTTTCTTTCTGTGTCATTCTTTAGAAAAAGAGACAGTATTAAACTTTTCCCATTGAAGTAATTCATTTCATGATAACGGCAAAATTGTTACTCGCTTTCAGCTTTGAATATTGAATACTGAATACTGAACGCGAAATTAAAAGAATCTAAAAATCAACGCTGCGTACATAATAAAGGAGAAGGAAGAGAATGCGACGGATGTAGAATGTAGATATGGCTGACTATTGAATATTGAGCTGATTTCAGCAACAGGCTTCCCACTTCCTCCTTTATGCATTTACTATCAAATGAAACCAACCCAACCGCAAGATGATGCTCTGCAAAAAATATTCGAGCTATTGTTCGTTCGTTCATTTCATGAATGAACCGTTCCCAATTTCCAACTTCACCCTGGAATTTTTTTCCTTCAAGTGAAAGGTATTCTATTGTGTTGAATTGTATTTTATGACACGAGTCTAATTAAAAGTAATATTAAAAGTGTGATAAATACATTTAATATTATTTTGTATTTTGTATTGTACTGAATTATATTTTAGTCAGGAAATTCAAAACTATTATTGAAAATTGTAGAAGACCTTGTGACCTAAAAGCTAACTTTTTTTCAATGACGAGTATTTTGTCAATTTTTTGTATATATTCAAAAAAAATAAATAATAGAAATACAGCTTCAGATGGTTTAATAAATATTAGTCAATGAAAGTATGTACATGTGTGTATGAAAACACGGATATAAATATAAACATGAATATAGTGTACCTACATCATCGACTATCGATGTAAAATACATCATCTAAAAAACAGTCTGAGAATGAGAATTTGTGCACAAGATGTAAAAATACGATGCCGTTGGTTGTGAATAAAATCCGTCCTGCTTTGAAAATCTCTCTCGATTACATCCAATTGAACAATTGAGGACGTAGACGCTCAAGGAAGTGAAGCAGAAGAAGAGGAAGAAAAAGAAGGAACATTGATGGAATTGAATTGAGTAGAATTACATCTTTTTTGCTTTTGTGTGTATATGTGTGTCGTGGTTCCTTTGAAGATGAAAGTAGCTGCAGTTTGCAGTTAGGGATAGGAACTTGAGCTCTTGAGGCTAACAATAAACCTCAAGAGAAGCTGGAGAGAGACGGTAGACATGAGACGTTTTAAAGAACGAATTTATGGTCACGCATCAACCAAATCAAGGCATCTTGGCCTTTTTCAATTTCCATCTTGTACCAGATCATTTTTTGTAGTATAAAGTAAAGGGTATCTTATATATTACATATTCAGTCGATAATATATGTATAATACAAGGGATATGCGTACTTGTGAGTGCCAATGCACGTGCGTTGAGTTAAAGCCGTTGACGCTGACGTTGATGTGGATGTTGTCGCCGTAGACAGTCAGAGTGAAAGTTGAAATGAACGAATCACAGGACATGTTGCATATCTTTTTGTATATTATGGGGGTGGAAAGGAGGAATACAGGATGCAGTGGAAAATACAAGTGACTCATCAAACCCGATTCTATAGGGACTAATAATATGTAATCGAATAAGTGAGCTCAATTTAAAGTTTTCTCAATGGAAAATGACATCCTTTCCCTTTCCATTTGACTTTGAACTTGAACACTGAAATTTATACATGTACAATGTACATTGCAAAATTCACAGCTCAGACTCCTAAAATTTTCAAGGGAATGTATGTGTGTCCCTAAAAACGTGTCAAACTTGAAAATTACACACTATATAATAAATTATAAGTATCATGCATAATGTAAAACGGAATGTAGAAATTGTCTTAATTTTGAATGCGTTTGCTTCTCTTCACAGGTATTCTGATGGAACAAGTGGGGATTGATTTGCTCTCTATGGAAAAAAGGTAATTTTTGCACCATACTATTATATATTTTATTATGAATTATGAGTGAATATGTCCTGTTATATATATAATATATATACTATGTAAGTTCACTTTTGAAAATGAAATTTTCCACTGGTTTTCTACAACGTATTTTTTCTTGAGCCAGAATTCAGAAAATGCTGTTCATGTTCTTCGATGAATAAAAATGGCACAGGGAGAACAAGTTTCTAAAAGTTATAGCTATGGTAGTGGATTTTCTCTTGACTATATGCAATATATCTCTGTACTGAGTATTAAGTTAAGTTGAACGTTGATACTTTGTCTTGGAGCTCAGTGGATAAGCCTACATGTTACATAATTTTCTTGGAATATGAGAGGTAGGAAAAATATGGAATCCTTCCCGAGAGCAGTAGTCAGTAAAGTGTATAGAAGGTAGAATCTAGGGTCTAGAGTCTAGAGAAGATAGAATTTAATACAAGTTAATTCAATATAATGGATTGTCTGGATATGAGCCTTAGCAGTGAACAGTAAACAGTAGAATCGAAACGACATGCTACGTATAGATTTTGACTTTGTTTCCTTTACTTGTACTTTCCCTCTCTCACTCTCTCTCTTTATCCAAAACTCAATTCATTAATTGAACTCCTGGGGTACAGAGGCGAGAGACTGAGAAAGTGAGAAAGAGCCTTGAAATCTGATTTTCTTCAAGCGCGTTGTATGTTGTATTTTGTATGCTGTGTGTTATGAACATGGCTCTCACCCTTTCATATACAATATCCAGACACGTATACAAATATTTACTACGCAACAACGTATGTATAAACAACGGATAACCTCACATCCTCTTTTATAAACACAATGTTCATCCCATGTTACGTAAGTAAATCCATCCTTGCCCTTCTCTCTTTTTCTCTCTGTGTTTATCCGGTAGAAATATGTACATGTACTTACAAAGTAAAACTACGTAGTAACTACGTAGATCGACAACGAGCAACGAGGTCGACAGAGAAAACGTGAACTTGTCGGAAAACAGCTTACCCATAGCCAGTAACCAGTAACCAATAGTCAAGCTGAATGTCATGTAGTTCATTATATTATATTATATTATATTATATTAAAGTCAAGTCTACGCTTTTTTCTATGTGTACAATGTACAATGTAAAATCTACATCTATCTATCAAAGTCCATCTACATCTACATAATACACATGTGTAAATACAGAGAACAGAGGAGAAGGCTATGGCAAATGGTAGTGGTGTTCCAGAGTTACATTTTATTATTATCTATATGACACGAGCACTGGTACACAATCCAAATAGCAATCCAATTTCAAATCCCACAGAATCGTCTCTCATATTCATAAGCAGTAGCTTTGTAATTTTCCACTCACCAAAGGGATACATGGATAATGTATAGTGTGTACATGTTTTTTTTTCTTTTGAATGAATGGATTTGATTGGGTTGGATTGGGGAAATAAGAGAGAGTACACATGATATGATGCTATGTTGCCAGGAGCTGTTACTAAGGTGACGTTTTCATTTCTTTATGGTTTATGGCTATCAACAATTATTGTCAGAGTGTATCTTAAGTTCACAGTAAATCTTTCGAGTTTGGAGGACTTTTGTCACTATTCATTATTATCTGTATCCAATTTCTGATTGGAAATTGAGAAATAATTTTCTAATGTAACTACTTTTTAAATTAAATACAAAGATTTTTTTTGTGCTCTAGAGGAAATTTTTTGCGTTAAAATGATCAGAATTAATTTATAAAACTTTTCTTACAAAGTAAAGTTAGTATTCAATTACTTTTACCTTTTACTTGACAGTGTGCAAAATATCAAATTGTATCCTATTAGTTAACCTGAAACCGGATTTCGATTTTCCTAATGTTATTAGTTCATATTATTATTATTATCATGCATGAAGGTTCCTAGAATTTTGAAATCCTTTTATCAAAAGTTAGCTTTGTAATAAGGTGTAAGATGTGTCAAACTATAGTGTTAAATTACTAGAGTATTTTGCAAGGGTGTATTGAGTATTGAATATTTAATCTGAAGATGAGGTATGGATTTAAGGCTCATGTACTAATTTTCTTGCAAATCGAAATCAGAGGTGTATTTATCAAAACTCATGCTTTGAGTACAGAGTGCACATTGCACATGCTCAAATATACATAATATATAAGTTAGACAAGTAAAAGTGAGTGGGATTTGTAAGAATTTTTGATTCAGCTCTTGAGTTTCTTTCTGGAAATGTGTCTACAACTACTGCAAAATGTAAAACCCAATTGTATTTACTTATTTAAAAAATTTGATTTGAGAAAACCATAACAAGTTTGATAATAACACCTAATGAGTAATGAGTACTCCAAATAATTACACATATGATCGTAAACATGGACTTGTTCAAATAATCCAATAATGACATTTTAATATACTTTCAAAATTTACATAAGGCATTATAAAAAAATAAAATGAAAACTTATTTGAAATTATTTGAAATTGATCTGTATGGAATCTTTAGAATAATAATGTATAATGTATAGTTGAACAAACAGCTGGATTATGATTATGCTGAAACATATTGTACAGTATTATTGAACTTGAAGTTTGCTCCGACGACGTGTTTATAATATTTGTTATTTGGTCGCAGTCGTACCGTAATTGATGAAATCATTGCCCGTGGTGATTAATATTCGTATTCAATTATTGGAACGTCTATAATATTATTATTACAATATTATTTTAAAGGTCAAAAGGATAGAAATTTGAAGATTGAAAGTTATTTGATCAATAATGGTAAACAGTTTTTCAAGTCTAAAACTAAAATGGAATGAAAGGAAAGTCTCGGACGCGATACACACAATACGTATTTACATGTGTACGTGCACCGGAAGACGAAAACTGGGATCTCTATGGCTAGATCCTGGATAATAAATTATGAAACCAGTCGTGCATGGGACTTTCTATTTGTGCTCCATTTATTTATCAAAGGAGAGTTTTACCATAACCCCATAACTGTTTTCGGTCTCGGTTTCGGAAATTGGATGAAATAAAAAGCTTACATGTGTAATGTGTAATGTGTGTTTACCGAAAACTACCAAATGTGTTTTTTCCTGACTTTTCATTTGGAATTTGGAATTGACAGCGTATAGTTAGAATCTAGAACCTAGGTTCTAGAATCGGAAGTGAAAGAAGAAAGGCATTGCTGTGATGAAGGGGATACTTACTTATATTTGACTTTTACCAAAAATATTAGGGCAAAATTTAATCGATTGTTTGTTTGTTCCTTTTCTAACTTTATTAGCATGTTTGTAATATTATAATATATCTAGTACTTTACAAAGTCGAAAACACACTTTTGTCATTTCTGTTGAAAAATTAATATAATTTTCTGATGTTTTTATGTCTAAGGTGTAACATGTTGAATGTTGAATGAGGAAGTTGTCTGTGTCAGTCTAATATGATTTTAATTATTTATTCCGCTCTCTCATTTTTATACGACTTACGTTGAACAAAGTTTGTGGAGAGAGTTAATCTCAATTAAGCATTGTACGTATATTGTATTTTGTTTTGGTTCAACCATGTTTACCTTGTTGTAATTCTGTTGTAAATTCTAAACTCAATACAAGGCGACTTTCTTTCTCTCTTGACATCCTCGTTTATCTTTAGTTTGTACAGTTGTGCATTATCTAGTAAGTAGTGTTCACATGAAAGCTGAGGCAAGAGACAAGAGTGATGCAATTAATAATACAAGGATTATAAATGTTTAGCATTTAGCTGTTTTGTTTTTCTTATGTTTTTCCTTCCTCCCCGCTCTTCTATTCTGTTCTCTTCTGTTTTATTCGTCGCATTTCAGTTTCCTGTTCACATAGGAAGAAAGAAAGAGAAAGAAAGTAATTTTATGCACAAGATATCCCTTTTATGTGCAGAACAATGTTATGCCCTGCTATGCTGCTTTCTTTGTTCAATTTTCTCTCTCTGCCTTTCATAATCCTTATTGATTACCCGGAAATGAAAAGAAGAAGAACAAGAAGCAGGAGAAGAGTTTAAATCCTTTGCATAAATATTCTTCTCCTGTTCTTGGTGTCTTGTGTCTATATGAAAAGGGAAATAACGGAGAAGAGGAATACGACACACGGCATACACGATAAAAGATAAAAGATACACCTTTACGTAACATACGTTATAAGTTGTGAAGCATAGTCATATAGAATATGTATAGTTGGTGCTAAAATAAAGAGGAATGGATGTATCTTTGTGCGGAGTATAAGCTGAATCGGAACTTGAATTTTTGGACTTAAAGCATTTTAGAGTTTAGGGGAAATTCTGGGTGAGTGTTTACCTACTCTGGTCAAATTCAAAGTCCAAAAAGCTCTTGTATATTTTGTGCACGGTAGATACACGGTGTTGTATTTTGTACAATTTAAGACTCAAAGTGTGTGCATGCCTATACTACTTACTGCTTACACAAAGATAGTTTGATACTTTTTAAATGTATGGTGATGTTCCTCTGTCGGCTCTATTCCATGTATTAACAATGTAGGCCAAAAAACGAAAACTAGGGAGAAAGCGGGAGTTTCAGCTATTCTTTAGATGTTAAACTCAAACTGGCTTTACATTATATTAAAAGTACATGAATGTGTATAGTATATACTGTAGAAATGGGGATTAGGCATTCAGATGAAAAAGGAGACTAAGATCCATCCAGGGTGATTGTAAAAGAAAGGCAACGTGAAAATATAGAAAGGAAAGAGATTGCAGGTATACATGAGGCATGAGGTATAATGTATAATGTATACTGAGTCATGTACCGAAAGGAGAAGGGGCTTAAAAATCATACACAATTCAAAAAGTTCCAAACACTTGCATATTCCTAAATAAGAGTAGAGAAGCGAAAAGAAACTACGGTAAATGACCAAACTGGTAACTAGTTTATATACACATACAATACTACAAAAAATAAAAACCCTGTCCACACCTACCATTTTAAGCATGCACACAATGTGCACGGTACATTTTATAGTTTTTTGTACGAGATTTTTAAGGTCAAAAATAGGGAAACACGGAGATGTTTGCAGTATTTAGTATGTAGTGTATACTGGAGTGAACTGAGCAAAACGGAACTGAATGCGTAAATTTTTTTCCCCCTTTTTAATTTGTTTATCTTATCCTGAGAGAGTGATGAACATAGTTTATACATTAGGCATTTGAAATTTGAAAATTTTGACTATCTAGATTCCAGAGAGGTAAGCTACATAATATCAAACTTGTCCAAATATATATCTACCTACAAAAATGTATGCATGGAAATTTTAGCTGTTGCTTCTCTTCTGCCTCTGCACTACCGACAACCGAGTGCCGACTTTCATTCATTTTAGAGTTTATTAGGCGAGGTGTTGACGCGTATCCACAATCCAGAGTATCTGCATCAGTGTTGTCTAGAGTCTAGAGCATGAATAATATCGTACGTGGAACTTTAAACTGAATCTGGAATCTGGAAACGGGAACGGGGAACTAAACATTTGTTTGTTTGGGTTCTTTTAGGAAATATTTCTTTACTT
>JABASP010003892.1:0-12045 GCA_019776565.1 Sminthurinus signatus
ACATATACATGTGCTACATTGTATATATATATATATATATAAATTATAAATATATATAAATAATTACCTAACCCATGAAAGCAAAAATTCATCTAGATATTTGATAAATAAATACAATAATTATTATTATAAATTATATTCACCTGATGAACTGTATTAGGATGGTGGATAGGCCGCTGCGGTTGTTGTGATTGTTGTTGGCCATACTGAACCAAATTATTATAGTTTGCAGCAGCTGCTACGATACTTGGTTGAATCATGTAGGACATGTATGGTGTTCTGTAAGTCAATAAATAATAAAAATTCAGATTTTCAGTACAATACAATGTTAAATGTTAAATAATATTCATAATATATTTTAGTAACTTTTTTTTTATTATTGTCATTATTATTTATTATTGTACATAATAATTTAAAATATATTATTTACCCAGATGAAGATGTGGGCACTGAGTATTGCATCATGACTTGATGTGGATTTTGTGGAGTAGCGGCCATAAGAAAATGCTGTTGTGGTTGAGTTTGATGAAGCGATGAAGGAGGATGAGCTGGAACGGGATTATTAATATAATACTGTTGATTCAAACCGATTGCCGCCCCTGTACTCATTTTTGGATCCCATAGTATGGGAGCACCACCTGTGACAAAAGTTCCAGGTGGTGGGGGTGGTGGTGGTTGAGGGGATACATAATATTCTTCACCACCACCCCATTGATGGTTGCCTTGTTGAATGGCTACTTGACTGACTTGATGAGTAGTTTGAGGAGGAGCTGGTTGTAGAGCCATATGACTTATCCACTGTGTCACTTGTTCTACATCTCCTTGAGGACTATTTATCATTTGGGACTGGATTTGTTGTTGATGTTGATGTTGTTGCTGCTGCTGCTGATGATGATGATGATGATGTGATTGATGATGATACATCAACTCAGACTGTGGTGTAAGAGAAACTTTAGGTGGGTTTATAGGATCATAATGATACGTTGTACCATCTGAATTTTTTAGAGCTTGTCCTGAACTCGGATCAATTAAGAGCGCACCTGAAAACAGAAAGTGTATTCAGATTATATAATAATGACTATTTTAGTACTTTAAATTTTTAATAGATATTACATATTACATACTAAAATGCGTATACGAGCTTTTCTAAGGGATTTTTTTTTACTGTTACATTATATTATAATATATTGTATAAAATTACACATGATTTTTATACGAGATGAAATAATAAATTGACGATATTCAAAAACAAATGAAATCTAGTTAATATTTTCTAGTTGTTAGTTCAGAATGCTATAATATAATATGTATGTATACATTATACATATATTATGTACCTTGTGGAACTTGATTTAAATCAGATACAGCCCAAAGAACTAAGTGTTCGGGACTAGGAGTTTGTTGTTGTTGTTGTGGGATTGCAGGTTGTGTTGCTGTCATGTGAAGCGGTACACCTGCAGCCATGTAATTTGAAGATGCTGTTGGATAGTAATAATATTGCTGCTGTTGGGATTGCTGTGCTGTTGTTGCTACTAATTGATGTGGAGGTGCAACTAAATAAAATAAAAATACATAGTACAATTATTATTATTATTAATTATTATTTTACATGATTGTCATATCATATTCATCTTATTGTAAAGAAGTATAAAACATTTTATTTATCTTAAAAAATTGAATGGTCAAAAATCCATGACTGCAGTATAATATATTATATATTATAGGTATAACTCAACCCTTTAACTATTATTAAAACTTAAAATAAATTATATGTATGTATATAGTTATTTATTTTTACATTAATCATTAATGTATTAATGATTAATGAATAGTTTACGAAATAATATATTTTATCTATTGTAAAAACAAGGATTTAAAAATAAAAATAAAATAGCCAAGAATATTATAATATTATGATTATACATTATACATATTATAAATTATTATATTGTGTTTTACTTCTTTCAATCATCGAATAATTAATTATGAATAAAGTATAATAATAATTATAATAAAAATGTTCAATATATGTCAAACAAACAAACATACCAATTGGTGGAGTCATGCCGTCCACTGTTAAAACTCCTGGTTGCTCTTGTACAGCTAGATTCTGGGGAGACGTCGATGAATTAGGAGTAGTCATGGTATTTTCTGTAGATGACTGATATAGAGATAGAGTAAAACATTTTTTAATATAATACTGATCAAAATGTGTGTATACAAAGATACATAAAACTTTAAAGCGAATCTTATATTATAATGCATGATACATATTCTGAAGGAAATTATTATTTATAAAATTATTATTAACAAAATATTCACGTAGTTTAAGAAATATTTCATCATGAGGGAAAACAGAAAAAAATACCTGAAAAGATTGTGACTTATAACCCGAACTCGCAGGTGACAATCCAGATGATGAACTAGAAGAGTCTGTAATTTGTAAAAGCATAATAATATAATATATATTCTTATTAATCATAGAATATGGATATTTTTGGTTGTGTGTATTCATTATAACAATTATTACACATAACAAAATATTAATTTATAACATAGAAAGACTTTCTTTTTTAAAAAATACTACAAAGTTGTTTGTATCCATGAAATTAATCAATATTTTAAACGAGAGACTACAAAAAGAAAACGCAATATATTATCGAATGATCTTTCTTCCCAAAAACCAAAAAATGAGAGTGATCAGTGTATTTTCGTGTTGTTTTGCATGTACGTACTCATATCGTTTTAGATTCTTCTTCTTCAAAAGAAAAAACACATAAACAAAACGATTCCCTTTAAATTATATCAGTTTAAACACAATTATTACAAAAATAAAAGAGGAAGATTGAATGCAAAATCAGTACTAAAAACTAAAAAGTATATAATAATAATAACTATTACTTGTTTAAAAAAATGTCTGTTAAATAATGCCATCACAAAATTAATAATTGAACAAAAACAATTGGTACAAAGTGAGAAAATATTTGTGATATGATAAGGCTTTTATGAACACTAGACTATGCATATTGCAAACTGCTGTAGTATATTTTATAGTATAGAATATATAATGTTGTTTTATATTATATTTACATTTATGTAGTATTTGTCATTTTTTAAACAAAAATCGTTATCCATAATATCGTCAATTATTAATTTCACAAAAAAATAATAAATAATAACTTATCATAATAATATTATGATAAAATTTTTACTATACGAATATGCTATAAGATATAGTCTTATATTGAAATGATTTTCGCTTTTTATAGATTTTAAACAGAGATTACTGTGTATAATTTAAAAACAAAAATGGCTAGAGTAATATTGTAACTTATAACTGATATTTTTTAAGGAAGCCTGTTTGTTTTTAATATAATAAATAATAATATTATGAAGAGCATTCAAATTTTATTTTGTGAAATGCCATAACTTTTACAGATCTATACAAAAGTGGCATTTTCACGCACGTAATACATATAATATATTATATATATGTATATATATATGATAGCTTTTACTTCTTTACGTTTACTTGCTTTTATTCTGTAAGAAATGAAACTACTATAGTGTGCTTTTATGTATTTATGTAATACTTACACACATTTTGTTCATGTGTATTTAAGCTGCATTTTTCCTCGATATATAATAATATTACTATTACAGCATATCTCGATATTTTCGACTACTGTGTCCATGTGAAGTGTACATACCTTACTACTTATGATCATAATATATTTACAAAAAATCTGATAACAAGAATCTAAAATTATCTATATTGTAATACTAGAACTGTGTTGTGATAGATATACATAATATTATATATATATATATATATATATATATATATATATATATATATATTATATATTACTTGTAGTGATACCAAGTGGAAGGCATATTATTTATTTTTCTAACCAGATAATATATATAGAATGGTTCCCCTTTCTCTCTATATTTGCTTATCAATATAACATAATAATAATAATAATGTAATATTATGGTAGTTGCATAATCATAATTATACAAAAACGAAAAACTTTTTTGAAAAATGAAATAAACCATATAATATTGAACAACAACAGACTGAAATTTTATATATTATATACATTATACATACATATATATATATATTTATGTACAGGTAACTGCTAAAATGAATCAATACGTACAAAAAACTAAACATCTCATTCAATGCTTTAATACTATAAGAGGACTTTAAATTTCAAAACCACATAATGTATAATATATATATAGGTATATATGTATGTATATTTATGGTTTAGAAAGCAAAGACAAAAGTCATAAATCATAAACATCAAATAGAATGAATTTAACTTTTGATAAGTTTGAAATAAAACCATGTATACACGCAAATAGACATGCTCTACAACATGAAAATGCTCTAAATTAAATAAAATCTTTACCCTACTATAATCCATTATAATGAAACCTCCAACTTTTAAATATGAGCGATAAAAAGAAATAAATTCTGGCAGTAAAAAAATCTTACCTTGCTTACTAAATCTATTATTGCTTGCTCCAACAAGATTAGTATTTCCGTCACTAGCACCGATTCCACCGAATGAATAACTAAAACAAAAACAAAAAAATTGAAATAATTAAAATACTATCGTAATTTATAGAATAAAGGGCAGGCTATTAGTACATGTAACTGATTTTTCCCATCATCATGGGTGATTAATAGTAAATATTGTATTTCTTCTTTTCTTTTTTATTTTTTGGTTCTAAATTCTGTTTGTACTGATAGAGAACGAGTTCAATAATTATTATTACGATTTATTAACGACGGGAGGCTTATTCTTCCGGTTTATTGTAGCAGTCTCAAATGACTCGACTTTAAGAAGTGTCGACGAAGGCTGAGCATTAGATCGGTTTCGGTTTATATGGCGCACTCCCTTGCCTTGAGGATCATTCGTTGTATTTGATTCAGTAGATGACCAACAATATCCGGTACCAGGATCCTGCTGATGATTCTCATTATTAAAGATTCTTTTTCTCACACGATTATAATCCTCTGCTCTTTCTTCTAGAGATTTCCCTCGAAATTTATTCATACCATGTTGTGTTGGATCTTCATTAGTCTGGATTAATTCCAAATAAAATTATTTAAACTTTCTTTTAACAATAAAAAATTTTAGATTATTTTTAAAACAATACTTAATGAAATCAGTTTATGTTTGTTTTTCTTTTTTTGTTAATCATAAATGATATATAAAATGTATACCTTTCGTACATTTTCACGTTTGAGAACCACAGTCTTGTTGGTAGACTCTTGTGATTGATGATCTTCTATATAATCTTTAAATCTAGTTTCTGGAACTCGAGTATTTTTAGTTTTAGTGACTATAATTTATTTATTTTTTTCAAATAAAAATAAAACAAAAAAAATATTATATATAATAGTGTTTAATTTCTTGTAAATTGTATCAAGCTCTCCATTTTATGTATAATATTATGTATATATATATATTATTGGTATTGTTTACTTTGCACATAGATAATTTCTTACCTACAACACGCTGCGTTGCTGAAGAATCTAAATTATGTTCCAAATGAAAATATCCTGATACACGGTGTACTAACATCCGTTGATAACTTGTCATTGTAGGAAAACTATATTGTGTTCTCTTAGGATCTTTAATAAAAGCAGTCAGATCTGATTCAATACGAAGAATCAATGATCTATCCTTAACATTTTTGTTTAGAGTATCAACAATGAAGTCTAGTAACTCGTTATCTTCATGTCCTTGCTTTTCACCTCCAACATTGTTGTCTTTTGTAAATAAATAAATAAAAAAAATAAACAGAAATATATTATATATACATAATATCTGAATTATAAATACAACAAAAAGACCAATATTCATTACAACTTGTAATTTGCACAAAAAAATATTGAGTCATACCATTTTAGTTATTATAATATAATCTATTATAATAATATATAATATTATATTGTTATTTGTTATAAATTACAAAATATACGCACCCATAGAAAGAGAAGACTCAAGACTGGAACTCTGTTGACGTAATTTTCCATTTTTATTATTCATTATTACGATTCCATCAGAAGGAGATGGTGAGGTCTCTTCAGATTTGCTTTGTTGATGATGAATCCTAGAAAAATTGAAACGACTAAATTTAAATGTTGTACATGTAATAGTACAATAACATTTACATGACATTGTTAAAACCTATGAAAAAAATTTCATTTAAAATTTACCTAGGCCTATCAGATGACGGTGAAGGATGGTCCACTGATGATGGTAAAGGTGGATTATTTGTATGATCCACTGCATGAGACCGCACCAACGATTTGTTTTTTGTTGTGATGGAAGATGTCGAAGAATTCGACTACAGAACACATAAACATGAAAAAAAAAAGTAATAATTATGAGTATATTATATTATATAGATCAATGAATACATTTTTCTCATGGAGGTAATTATTATATTTTATTTTACTAAGTATGCTCTTACCCTACTATTATTTTTACTGATTCCTCCAATTGTGGAATTATTAATATATCTAGTTGTTCTCTGTTGTAGAGGTTCAGACACTGGAGGAGGACTTGTTCTACCACCGTTAACGTGTTTACTTTCAGAACTCATCTGTATTGTGGAAGGAGACTAAAAATGAAAATGACACCACTCAAATGATACCTGTGTATTGTATATATATGTATATATATTGTTTGAAAGTATATATATATATATTATATATACAAAAAAAAATATGTCGATTTTTGCACACACGAAAAATAAAATACTAAAAGAAACTAAAATAATAATAATAATATTAAGAACTAGTTATAAGATTTTAGAAACCACTGAGCTACAAAATGAAGTTTTGTATACAAAATTCAATAAAATTTTTGTTAGATTTTCATTTAAAAAACTTTGACTTTTAGAACATAAAAAACTGCGTCAAAGCACGTGTGTTGGGTAAAATCTAGGTCGATCAATACTTACATTTGGTATTTTCACACTGCGCAAATGCCAAAGTTAAATCTATGCATGTTTTTTTTTTTTTATTATTTTGGACAAAAAAATTTTGTGTGATAAGTTAAAATTTGAAACAAACTTTTTTGTTAGGAAGGGGGATCATAAATTTAATTGTTTGTATATTTTTGAAAACTTACTACGGATTCCATCATAACTTCCATTGTTGTGTTTTCTCAGTCACTTTTGCCTACTCCATGAGTATGAAACTTGAGTGTTTATGAACTAATTGAACTCCGATTCTGTATCTCTCTCCTTCTCCTCCTCCTTCCTGTCGTGTGTGTATTTTCTCTTGCTTTGGCTCTCTCTTTTCTTTTGAGTCCTTCTTTCTTTCTTTCTTTCTTTTTTAGATGATGATTTTAGAAGAAGAAACCTTTGCGCTCTAAAAGGACTCTCTCTCTCTTTCGCCTTTCTGGACAGAACATTAAATTACCCACATGTTTAACTTTTCATATTTTTACAATTTACTTGGTCATTAAGTTTAAACAAAAGTAGCCGTAGAAATTATAATTATACATGTAGTACTATATATTCAAAGCAGCATTTTTCAGGGATAAGAATAGAATTACAGAATGGTCTATTTGGATTTTTGCCAAATTCATGTATACATATATATATATATATATATACGTAATATTATAGAGAACACAGTTTCATTCCTTTAGTCTCTCAGTCAGATGTATAGCAGTCACTTTTAAAAAGCAGCAGGAATAGAGTACACATTATGCATGTTGGAATCATTCATATATTATTATGTATGTATCATATTATTTAAGTTAGTATAGAGTTTTCAGTGTGGAGTATAAGTCTCCTATTCATTATAACTGCTTTCTAAACTCTTTTATTATTTTTGTTGTTGTTGAAAAAAATATGATGATTATGTAATATATACATACACATACGTATATATGTACACATATATGTATTTAATTTAGGACCTTTCTATGTCCAGTCATTCATTGAGATGACTTTTCTTTGGAGAAATATAAAGGATAATTCTATACAAAATTATAATATTATATTATTCTGAACTACTGTTACTGAACTTTACTGTTTTTAAACATGTTTAAAAGCACAAATATGTATATTGTATATTACATTATTATATATTTATATTATGTTATTGATTTGTCTCATAAGTACAACAATAACACATGAGTTAAGAGGTTATAGGGTATAGCACCTCATATCAATAAAATACTTCATATTTAATTACTTTTTTATAACAATTTGTTGTAAATAAGTACAATCTTCAATTGTTTGTACATATAATATATAATGAATCAGGACTTATTGTCTTTTTTATAAAATAGACTTTTCATCCAAAATCATATCATACTATACTATATACTATGTAAATAATAATGACGGATAGACAAAACTGTGTATTGATAAAAGTGACTGCTATACATTAAATGACTGAGAGCCAGCATAATGTATTATTTTGATGATTACTATGTATTTTTTTGCATTTATCTATCATTCACTGGCTTCATTATTACTGTATATGTATAATATATATATACATATATTCATTAAAATGCCATTAACCAAACATCAAACATGTATAATGTATTATTATGTAGTCCGTATACTTATACTCTGCATATACTGTCCCTCTCACGTATATTATTATGTCATTCGAAAACCATCATATGAGGTATATATTTAAAATGTTTACAAACTTAATGTCAAAGAACATAATAACATTACATTATTATAGTCGAGAAAATACTTAGATCCATGTAATATTATAGTATAATATGTCACGTATCACGTACAATAGTATATTGTTACATTATTATGATGTGTATAACAAAAATTCTCTGTGGTTTAGTAGTTTATTGTAAAAACCCTCAGTAATAAACACCTATCAAAACAGGGTATTCATTATTCATACAAAAAAATGACACTACTACTACTACACTACTTTTATTACAAAGTCATTTTACACTTACTAATTGTGACAATACAATCGTGATGCTACATATATCGTATATATATATATAATATATTTATAATATCAAATTTTATTAATTACAATTACTTTAGCTAGAACTTGTTAATTTTTGATCAAGTATCAACTGGGCCCGTCTGTCTCTACATCTACATCTATATATATAAGTATATATATTATATAGAAAAGGAGAAAACTCTCAGTACTCCGTTTACAAGACTATCCCCTCCAATAAAAACCAAAAATATTCGAAACATCTACTTGACAAAATAATTACAACAATTAATATAACAACGTTGTAAGCATTCATAATATATTATGTATAACTTGGAAAAGAAATTCAAAAAAAAAACACACAAATTAAAATAGAAAAATGAATCATTGTGAGGAAGTTTATATGTCTACATGTATATATTATAATATACTATTAGTTATTTAAAAATCAATAGTTAAATGTCAATGACATGGTCTCACCTGTGTTTCAAATTTTTTTTTCTGAGGTCTCAGGAAAAAAACGAACCATTAGATAGCCGGCTTATAAAACACGCACATAAAACTAATACACTTAAAATACGAATACAATTAAAACTCTTTTATTTCACTTCTTAAAAATATTATAAATTAAAATCTGATGCACCAAGAATTTAGCAGAGAGGGCGCATGCAGGAGAGGAAAGATGAAATTGGGTTTTTTTCACATTTTTCACATGTATTTTTACACAGTAAACAGAGTACACAACTGCACAAAGGCAATAGTATAATATTCTAATAATTAATTTATTTGGTTCTACTCATTTACAACATTTAATTATGATTATTATTATATGGATTTTATAAAGTTCAAAATTGATGTATATATATAATACATTTTAGGAATTAGGGAACTTGGAACTGTCTTATTTTATCCTTAAAATTGACTCAAAAACGATTTATGCACCTTTTGTGCAACATAAGAGAAAAAAAAACTCACAGACCACACACATTGGAGTCAGATTATGATTTTTTACGACACTATTCATTATATTTGATCTGTATTACTAGTATGTGTGTACATATTACAAGTAAGTATATGTTTTTATGGTTTATCGTTTATCATGTATAATAGATATTATCGCCATTGACATAATATTTTACGCTATACCTACTAGTACTTATTTTATTAGAATGGAATGAAGAAATAGCCATTTTTATACATTCTACCGGTGATCAAAACTGTAGTTACTTATTATTATTATTATAATGCTTTTCTTTATTCAATGCCTTTTTTTTTTATAGTTTACACATACACACAATGTTACTGTTACTTAATCTGTGGTTTATTGTTTTTACATAAAATTTAGATTGTATTAATATATATATCCTCCCCTTAATCTGGAGTACTGATGATGTTTTGATTTTTTGGGTTTTGGGTCAAAATGATTTTAAAAAGGTCGACTTATATATATTATATACTTCACTTGTCACTTGTTGCCATATAAATCATGATATTTGTAGGAGTTTTTTTCTTTATAGTTGCCAATGCCAAACTGATTTTATATTTATACCAAAAAAGTCATCAAGGGTCGTCGACTTTTATAAAAGTCCACAAGCCATCATCCATCATAATATTATATATTATATATCATCATATATCGCTCATCACTCTCATCACTGCACTTTACCTTTGATTTTTGGTCTCATTTTCCAGTCCACAGTCCACACATTATACATTTTATTTATCTTTTATTTCTCCAATCTCCATCCTCTTCTAAATTCTTCATAAAAAATCCAAAATTCTTTTTCTAATTTAATTAAACCAAAATTTACAGTGAAGTACTTATATAAAGAGCATCTTTCATTTGATAACAATAAAATAATAATTATTATTACATCCGATTGAAAATTATATTAACGGGTACTGTAAATTGAACAATATATACATAAAATGTATAATATAGTATGAAACATATTGATAATTATTAATACTTTTGTCTTTGTTCTGCAGAAAGGCTTCCTCTTTCGTACTAAATAAAGAACAAACAGCAAATTCGGGAAGATGACGACGAAGTTGATGAATAATGTCAATGATCGTACATATCAAGAAGTAGAATACTTGAAAAAATCACTAGGGCCAATCTTGGTGGCTGCATTAGCAGAAATTTGTATTCGGAGGCCTGCTGATCCAATCGAATATTTGGGCCACTGGCTCTTGCGATGGCGGTGTGACACTTGATTTTCGTTTTCTGTCAATTTATTATCTCAATTTTTATTTGATAACTTTAACAGTTTGACTTTTTATATACTTGAAAATGTGTCGTACATTGTATTTATAGGTACAATGAAGAGCTCAAGAGAAGAGATGTTGTAAACGCGATGGATGTGGTGAAGCAGAGACAATGGAGTCAGGTTAAAGAAGATACATTGTCTAATCTACAGCAACCTGACCAAATTATACCTGACCCAGTAGCACAATACACACCTGATGACATGTACAAACGTGGTTTAACACAAGATGAAGAGTATGAATTTGAAAACAATACGGAAGAGGAAATGGACACAGAAACACTATTTGCATCTCAAGACACAAGTCCAAAATTATCACTTGGAGCAACTCAAAAGAAGGGATCAACGGATGCGGGGAAGAAATCCTTAACAACCCCAAAAGGTTCTTTAGGTGGTGGTAGTGAGGGACGTAAAATGTCAGATAAAAAATCAATAGGAGGAGGAGGAAGTCGAAAAACTTCAAAAGATGAAGCATCAAACTCCCGTAAAGGATCCAATTCAACAAAGTCCGACGTTCCTCCATCATCTGAGATAACTGATAAACGATCATCAAAAGCCTCCGACAGTTTAGATAGTGAGAGTACTAATCGAAAACCTTCCAACCCACCAGCTTCATAGGATGAAACTCAAAATGACCAAACAGCTTAATTACTTTTGTAAAATATTCAAACTGCAATAATCTCATCTCTCATTTCTCATTACCCCCTGGACCTTTCTAATGATTCTTTTGATGAGCATCCAATGAATGTACCATACTATATACATATGAATATTAATAATATTATACTATTTAAAAAATTCTTC
>JABASP010003893.1:0-12040 GCA_019776565.1 Sminthurinus signatus
GAAGCATATGTGACGAAAGCCTCTCGGAATACGAAAAGTGTTTTCGTTTCTCGGGCTTGTCAACGATTCCGAAATTTTTTTCGTTTTTCGTTTCTAACGAAACCGAATTTATATGCTCTAGTTATTATGTACATAAGAGTATTATAGTCTTCTTTCACTCCTTCGCTATAAATAGACAGTAATACTAATTCCATTCACATGTTAAGAAAGTATCAAAAAAATAAAAAAAGGTTGACCGACGGACCAACCAAAATAGAGTTAATTAGAGGATGGTGTGTAAGAGTAATTGGATATCGCATGTAGCCTAAAATTATCAAATCAACAGAGCCAACCCTATGCACAGCCCTTTGTGTAATTACCACATTAGCTTTCCAACCCCCTTTTCAAGTACTTCAAGTACTTTATTCTCTCTTTTTTTGCTAGACGTACATATATGATGTACTTACGTCGTATGTTGGTATACTTGTTTCTTTTCTTCTTGTTCTGTTTTTTTTCCACGTCTCTGAAACGTCAATCCTCAATCTTTAAACAGTTGTCTAGTATTTTTTCGGTTAAATGGTTACATTATGTGCTTTACGCTTTACTATGTATGTAACTGAAATACATGTTGCAGGTTACAGAACAAAACTGGACTGGACTAGAACAGAGAAAACAAATGTATGACAGAGGTCAAAAACATTCCAGTCTCCACTCCAAATTTCTAATAATCTTGAAATTTTTCTGTGTACATTCTCTTTATTTGATCCTCTTGTTCTTGTTCTTCTAATTAATATATTGGTTCTTTCTGTCTCCTTGTTCTTTTTTCCCCTTATCCTCTTCTTCAAGGATGTGTAAAGTGTACAAACACAAACTAAATAAAGTCAAAAAGGAGAAAAGAAGAAATGGACATACTTTTAAAGGTTGGAGGATGAAAATACAAAAATATAAATATAAATACAAAGTTAAAAGAACACGTTTCAAAACTGACTGACTCACATCTCACATCAGAGACGTACAATTTCACAGTTTTCAGTTTCTTTTTTTACCCTATTGATCTCTCCCAGTCTGTCTCATCTCTTTTGGTGGGTTACATGTAAGTATGTACACAAATTACCCGTTTATGGAATGGTACATAGTTGAGAGTTTGGATATGATATTGTGTGTAAGTATACATACATTATTGACGTACATAGACTGATTATGTACATGTCAATATAGATAAATGTCCAAAGTTGGAGTGTACACACTACGTAAGCAGTGCAGTAGTACAGTAGTGCATAGTAGTTTGTGGGTTCTGTACCTATGTATTTTTTTAATTTCTTTCCCGTTTCAAAAAATTCAAACATTGTATAATATAAAATAGGGTTGTATCATGGAAAGTATGGATAAGGAAGATGAGTAAAGTAAAGGCAAAAGAAGCTCTGGAAGAACGAGTGAACGAACGAACGGTACGTAACGCACCAAATTAGTGAAAATAGACAAAGCACCCTTCACTTAATTTATGATCGTTTCTCTTTTTTCACCTGGACTCGATGGTATAATGTTGTGTATGTATGGTATATTGGTATATGCTTATAGAAAGTATGAGTACATATGTCTGTAGTTCATACATAATAAAAAGATATCTAGTACATGTAGTGTGTATTCATAGTACCATAATCCATAATATACGTTAAACTTGTGGAACTGGAACTGTGAAACAGAAAGAAATGTTTCAAATATTTTTTTCACCCTAAAAAAAACATAGACGAAGGAAACTGAAACAAGAATGAAGGAAATACACAGATCGATTCTCTCTCATTGCTTTTTTTGTTTTGTTTTGGTACAGTTTCTGAAGAAAGTGTATGGATTATAGATAATAGGGAGCATACTTTTTATGTACAGTGTACAATGTACTTGAAAGAAGAACATGACCTCCTGTTAAACTGTCAGTCGTGTTCGTGTTGCAAGCATCCATATGTTGTTGCCTTTCAAAATTTTGTGACTTTCAACTTTCAATATACATTTTTTTTTTTTTGAGTTTTGATCAATGCTCAATACCTCACACAATTTCATTGGAATGGATATACAGAAAGAATATAGAAATGTTAAATTTAAATTTTTGAATCACCATCTTTTCTCCTTGTTGTTGTGCACTTTTCTTCATTAGGAGACAAAAGATGCATGCTACAGATGTATAAAGTTTGAATAGAATGTGGGAATGTAACATTCTTTATAATACGACATGACAAGTGGATGTTAAATGTGGGGCAGTTAATTTTGTAAACGTGTATGTCTCTGGAATCTATAATCATTACGGGAGCCCTTTCTTGGACTAATAGGCATTTCTTTGTGGTCATTCTTGCGGTTACGACCTGCAAAAATTACCTAACCTTAGCTTAATTTGATTTCAAGATTTCAAAACTTCAAGACTTGAATATAAAGATAAATGATTTCTCTCTCATCTTTTTCTCTGTATTTCAAGAAAGGTCTTTTGAAATTACTGAATCTTGAATTTGTTAACCTGTGTCCTGTATTCTGTGTGACTTTTGAAAAATGAGAGAGCAGGAGAGGGAGAGAGAAACAGTGAAAAATCACCTAGAGAAGAAGAGCGGGAATTACTATCATACGTATTATTTAATGTTACCCTAGTTAAAATGATACACAAAATACAAGATACAAAAGTTAGGTTCGGTTACATTCATCCAGCATCCAGATTCCAAATCTCAAACCAGACCATTTTCAGTAAAGTATTTTGTCTTTGATGAACCTCATGGGAAGAATAAGAAGAATAAGAAGATTGTGATTATGAAGAGAGACTGCACTGGAGAATCATAATATAATGAACTCTCTCCAGTTCCAGTTCCATGTTCAATATGTAGTGTGTAGTACATTTAGAATGTAGAATCTTTCTTCTTCTTTTTCATTGCCATGGTCTTTTTGGTATTTTAGAGTAGTCGTAGAGTATTAGAAGTAGTATTCGTCGTCCTCATCGTCATCTTTTTTTCCTAATGTTGTTGTCCTAAAAGAGAATGACAATGGGAGTGTGAGAGCAAAAAGAGAGACTGAGACCTCAGAGAGTAGAAGAAGAATCGTTTTCTTTAGGTTGGCTCTTCAACTCCTTAGAAGAAGAGAAGGGTGCTTAAGCATACAGCTACAACTCACACAAACATTATATCCATAATACTGGATACTCTTTTACTTTAAAGTATTTGATATTCTGAGAAAAAGTGACCCTTAAGGACCCTTTATGTTTTGTATTGTATTGTATTGTATTATTGTGTTGCACTCTCAGTTACTCTGTTATGTATTCCTCCTTCTCAATACTCAATATAATGTGAATTGGCTGTCCCGTGTGTGTCTCCACTTCAACTTGAATACAGTACAGAATACAGGCTTGAGAATGAAGACTGAAGACTCTTCAAGATATATATGTGCAATGTAAAATGTACATATCATAAACAGACATTATGTGCGCACAATAGTGGCTTATATCTTTTTCTTTGGAAGTAGCAGTTTTCGTTATGAATAAAATAAGAAAATATGTGTATACTCTACCAACTTTAAAAAATTATTCCAGACGGTGCAAGGAAGTACCTTGTATGTATTTAGTATGTAGTACGTAGTATAGACATTAGACACATATTGTGTATGCATGACGTGACATATATAATATATATACATGTATCCTGTAAAGAAGGTGTTTATGCGTATATCCCTCTTTTTACAAATCCAAATCCACATCAGCAGTTTTTCATGTTTTTCTTCCCAAAAAATGGTCGCTCCTTCTTTCTTTCTTTCTTTCTTTCTTTTGCTCTCACTCTCTTCATTTTTCATTATTTGGTCTTTTTACACAAAGAATGAAGGAATACTTATATTCACATTTCTATGGTTCTAGGTTCTATAGCTATGTATGATGTATGCTGTATGCTGTATGCAGTGTGTGATGTGTATCATGCGAAAAATATTCCTGTATGTGTAATGTGTAGAGTGTACACATATGCAATGGCAATGGGCAATGGATAATGCCAGAGTTCATAAAAATTTTCAACTTTCAATTGCTTCATTGGACTTGTATGTACGTATGTAATAGGCATGTAAATATACATATTTAGATATGTAAAGTGTATACTAACGTGTATTTAAGTGTAGTACACACGGCGCGAGTTTCCTTGCCGCTCCTGTCACATACTCACTACTCACTACTCACACACGCATAACATGTGGAATATACAATATACAAGTATTGAAATATGTACACTTTATACAGTATACAGGCATTTGTGTGTCACATACCACTGTTTATACATAATACATACCAATACACATTGGTTTCCGAAAAGACCATAAATCATCATGGGTTCTGGTTCTTCTTATTAGTTAGTTTCTTCTACTTCTTCTTCTTCTTCTTCTTCTTGGTCTTCTTGGTTTCTTGGTTTCTTCATCTTAACCAACTAGGGTTGACTTGAGTAACGTTCACCAAGTTCTTACTACTTACTACTGCTCCTACCATTTACTTCCTACTTACTTGTACAAGCTGCTGACTGATAACTTATTACATTAGCTCACAGGTCCAGTATTTACCAGTATCAGTACCAGTACAGTAGAAGAAAGTGAACTTTATGGGTAGTATGTGATACATTGATACTTGTATGATGTATATTGGCTTTTGGTAGTTGCTATTACAGAATACATACTATAGAATATATATTGTTGTTCTCTACCTCAGTAAAAATAAAGAAGAAGAAAGATGGTTCTTAGTTCATACGTACATTTTTTGGTAGGTTAACCTCAGTCCAGGAACATTGATAAATAGTGTATATCTATTATCTATATGGTGTATCGATTTCGGTATTCGTATCGGTAAATTGTTGTAAGGACGACCCAGATGATACTGAAGATGATGATGATGATAATGATGATGCTGAAAGTCTTTCAAAGTCCATCTATGTGTGGTTCATGATGATGTATGAAAAATGAAACAATGCCATTAATTTTTTGACCCATGATTAACCTTGTTTTTTCTTTTTTTTCTATCTTTACAGGAGAGAAGCCTTTCAAGTGCGAATTTGAAGGTTGTGACCGCCGCTTTGCAAATAGTTCCGATAGAAAGAAACATTCACACGTTCACACTTCCGATAAACCGTATAACTGCAAGGTAAGTCAATTTACAATTGAGTAAAAACAAATACCCTTTCCCTTATACAAGATGCTCTTTACTCTTTACTCTTTATAGGCTATGCACGAGTTCTAGTACATGAATAAAGTAAGGACAGAGAACAGTGTAACATGTATAAAATAGAGTGCAGAATAAAGAATGAGATACTATTTCAAATTGAAGTCTAGTTAGGAATGGTTTAGTTTTTATGACAGTATAAAAGCTCGGATCCAGGTATGTGTAAATTAGGAATGTGACCGTATTGGTTCAGAGCTACTAGCTCAGTTCGTATTAGCAACGTAGTAATCTGTTTCTGTAAATGTATCCTGGTTGTTTGTCTACTATTTGTACACTTTGATATTTGAGTTGGTAATGCAAAAAAGCTATCAAAAGCTTCATAATTTAAAAAAAAAACAAACAACTTTGATGAAATTATTCTGGATAAAAGATTAGATTAAAAAATAATACTTCTAGGCTCCACGTGGAACAGAAAGATAAAACATAAACGTTTGGTGTGTTCAATTAATAGACGAACGACCCTGATATTCAGTATGCAGTGTACATATTTTGTGAGCAAAGGAAAACGAAAACGAGTAATGTCTAATGCCACATATGTATTTTACCCATTTTTCCTATTGTCGAGATACAAGTATGTAGTATAATATAGTATGTAGGATGAGGCATGAGTAAAAAAAAAAGTATTGAAATAGTTGCTGAGGGTTAAAAGTGTGTGATGTAATACGATGGTAGATAGTCTGGACAGGGTGGGACACATGTAATGTTTAGTTGTTGTTGTACAATAATGTGCTCGTAAAAGTGATGTTAAAAGTTAAAAGTGACATGAAGATAGCTTGAAGAGAGGTATGTTGATAGCTGTGTAGTCAACCAGTACTTACTAGAATGTACAAGTTTAGGTACATGTAGAAAAAATAGTAGAAAAAAAACAAGAAAAGAATGATACCTCACTAATGTTACATACTCACATAACTTGTACATTGTACATACAGATACTACAGTTGATTCATAATGGATAGTAAATATACAGAGTTTGAATGTAAAATTTAATGTGTAATGATATATTTTCACAACAGGGAATAAATTTAGAGATTTCTTCATTCTTCATAATTCATAATATTATATATTTCCGCATATTTTTCTTGTTTGTATGACTTTAATGAATCAATTGATTCTTAAAAATAATCCTGTACTTGTACATGTACACTTGCTGCATTGTTTCTCCTTGTAGATGATACATTATACATAAGGTCATTGAGCATAAGATAGTTATTTTATCTTGTTTCTGATTGTTTTTTTTACCCATGTAGATAAGAGGTTGTGACAAGAGTTACACACACCCAAGTTCCCTGCGGAAGCATATGAAAGTTCACGGGAAGTCACCTCCACCGTCAGCATCTCCATATGATTCTGAAAATTCCTCTTCATCTCCCTCATCCCCTCACCATGGGAGTAATCCTGCTACTTCCCCGCAAAATGGTAACAATCATAACCTTCATCAAAACTCACCTAATACAATTTTACCAAATCTATCTTTACCAAATCATCTCGCCCAACAACAATCTCAACAACAACAACAGCAGCAACAACAACAACAACAGCAACAACAAAATCTTCAACAACAGCAACAATCTCATCAGCAGCAACAACAACAGCAGCAGCAGCAGCAACAACAACAATCTCATCAACAGCAACAACAACAAAATCAAAATTTGGTCTCAGGAATTCCACCGAATGGACTTCTACAAACAAACTTACAAACGCAAACGTCCCTCCATCCTCATCATCATACTCATCATCATGTTCATCATCCTGCTAATCACCATTTATTTAGTATGGCAGCCGCCCAGCAACAAAATAATTTATCCGAATGGTATGTTTGCAGTCAGTCCGGTTATAAAGAGGGCAGTATACCCACTCCTCCATCCACAAATTCACCTATTCATCATCATCATATGACCACTGCGGCTTTTTAATCTAATCTTTAAGAAACCTACAATATAGTATATATTATATTATATTATACATTATGCAACATACATATATAGATATATATTATACAGACAAAAAAAGAGGAATCAAATTGATGTCCTCTATTTTATAGGACTCAATAATATATAATAATACGAAATATTTACTGCATTTTATTATTGGTGACCCAATCTTATAGTTTTGGGGTAATATTGAATCGAGTATCGAGTAGAGTTCCTTTCTATCATACATTACATAATATCTATATTATAATATTATTATAGTGTTTTCCAGTCACTCTTCAAACAGGTCCGATATCTATATAATCTAGAGTTACATATATATTATACTACAGTATCCCATACATTACATTATTAGACACACAAATCATGACCATTCACTATATTCACAATTATTACACCAGTCATTATTCTATAGTTACATTTCAAAATCAATTATTGTACATTTAAGTACTTTTTATAGTTTACTTGTCTTAAAATCACATATTTAATACAAACATTTGAAAAAGTATTAGTTAATGAGTAAAAAAATAAATAAATATTATGGATTCTAGTGAAATTCTCATGTTTTTTCTATCTATATTATACTCTATACTCTATACCACATACAAACTTCTACACTATGATATGAAATATACATACTATTTATATATAATATGTACACTATATTATTATTATTATTGTTAAACAACGGAAGTACGCAATATATTCATATATTGTCCTTTCAGTCCTCCTCCTCCTCCTTCTGACTCCAAAAACTTCAAACAAAGGGCACCAGAGAAAATGAGTGTACAAAACAATGTCAATTTACATGATGAATATATTATATTATATTGATTGAGTAAAAAAATATTTTATTTAAAGGCGATATATTATGACTTATCAATATGAAAAGTGTCGATTGTTTGTTTGTTTTTTGTATGATATGATATGATATACCTAAACTACATATATATATTTAAAATATACACTATACACTGCAATGATATTACTTACGTTGTATAACAATAAGGAATGAAAAAAAAACTTGTATGACATGAAGTATTCTAGTGTTATTATTTTTTACTAAATACATAATACTTTACTACATTACTACATACTATATGTTATAGACATCACAAACCGATATTCAATGACGATGAGACAACTCGGACGACGACGATGATGATGATGAAAATGGTGATCATCTTGATCATAATATATTGCCTATATAACCTATACATACATACATACATAGTAATTATTATTATTATTATTACCGAGTAAAGAAAGAAAAGTTATGATAAATTAATAATTATAAATTATAAAATATAATATATTATATATATGCAAGAAATCCAATATAGTGTGACTAATAGTGTGTATTTGAATATATATAAATATGTAAATGCATATTATATTATTATTATTATTATTGTGTATAAATGTGCGTATGTTTTACTGTATGAATGAATGAGCTCCGAATCGGAGAAATAGTAAACAGAAAAAAAAGAAATACATACAAAATACTTTCAACGTTGTCTCGTTAAAAGAATAAGAATCCGAAAAGAAACCCTGACTATAAATTTTAAAACATTTTATTTCATGCATAAAAAAACAACAAAAACAAACCTTCATAGAAATCATGCTCATGATACCGCTCACTGTATTTCTCCATTTTTCAGTTTCAGTTAAAACAGCAGGGAAAGGCATAAAAATACATTCTACACATTTGCATATATTTTGTATATTGATCCCATTTATTGGGCTCTCCTACTTGTATTTTAAGTTTTGAGTTTTGAGTATTTTTTTACCATTTCTCTTCTGTGGATTTTCAAACTAGTTGTGTGACTACAGTTTTATGTTTTTGCATTGTTGACTGAATGAATGGCCTATCGTGCATCGTGCATAGAACATAGAACGGGAACGTAGTATGTGAAAAGGGCCAAGAAAATGGAATCGAAACAAGAAATGCGTAGGCTTACGAAATGTTTTTCCTTCGATAGGAAGACAGGCAAAGAAGAACCAGAAACAAGAAAGGAAGAAAGAGAGCGAGAAGCAGAGGTAGCTAGACAGACGGACAGACAGATCGACGTATCGACGCAAAGAGCAAGGGAAAAAAGACGAAGAGAGAGAGGGAGAGAGGAAGGAAAATGAGTGAGAGAATGAGAAAGAGAGGAAGAAGACGGAGAGAAATAGATCTAACCTGTCAATTTCAAACATAGCCAAGTTTTGATAGGCAAAGGCTGTTTAATTTTTTCTTCAATATGATGATGATGATGGTGATGATCTGAAAACAGAAGCAGAGAGGAAGCAAAAAGAAGTAGGAGGAGGAGAAGAAGGAAGAAGGGAATCAAATGCAGAACTGGGAAAAGGAGAGAGAAAGAGAGACAGAGAGAGTAGGATGGATGTTGACTGTGATGTCGTTGGTTGGCAATCACTTGTCTTGACAGTCACTACGAGCAGCAGTATTTGTTCATGTCATTTGGTTGAAATGTCTGAAAACTGATATGTTGTTTTTCTTTGAGCTCTATTGGTACTTTAACTAGACAGATATATGGGAGAGTAGAGAGTAGAGAGGAAAAGGAAGGAAAAGGCGAAGCATCGGAGAAGAGAGAAGAGCAGAACAGAACTGAAAGAACACAGAGAGAACAGAGAAAGACAGCAAAAGCAAACGAGATGAAGAGAGAGAAACTGAATGTGAATGTGGAACATAACAAATTTTCTTTTCACAATGATTGTTCATTGATGGTTCATGAAATAATCAACGAGTCCTTTGAGAAACGACTAATTACCCTCGTCCTTATACTCAATCCTCCATATGATGGCTAATATCATCATCATCACCGTACTACGACTACTGGATCATCTGGGCATCACAGAACTTCAAATCAAAGATATGAAATACCCATGTTGTATGTTGTATGTTCGCTCAATATGAAACAGCACTTTACCTTGTTCAAACTACGTATTACGTATAACATTTTGTAGAGTGTAGAGCGTAGACAATGGATAGACAGAGGCAAACATCTCTCATCAAAATTACATCACTAGAGTACTTATTACGGTTTACCGTGTGTCCAAAAAGGCGTAGATCCATACATTCTCAATTCACGGTGTACATACTACATACAATATACAATAGACAATAGACAAGTACACATGCATGACGCATCCGTCTTTTTATTATTATATTTTGATACAAATAACCCTATCAATACCCATTCTATGCTGTATGCTGTATGTACAAAAAACAAAAAACAAAACACTGGTGTACCTCAAACCTCAAGTCTTGACGATTGACTTGCCTTTTCCATTTTCGATTTCTCATTTCACGTTCATTATGAATCATCAAGTCTGCTAATCACAAAATTACCCAAATTTGTTCTTGTATGGAAACCTGGAACCAATAATAGTCTCGTCAATTGACGAGTATAAAAGATAAAAGAGACAACAGATAACAGTGAGGGAAAAGGGTAAAAACTGGTTGCTGGTAACTGGTTACATTGTCAAAGTCCCATTATCGATTTATCCGGTTCCTTTTTTCCTTAGACAAAACTGTTTTGGCCATGGATAACGAGTTGATTGTGAGTACAATTAATTTTTGATCATCTATAATCTATAATAATAATAGTAATAATGATGATGTTGTATTTAGTATTTACTTGCAGCTTTCTTAATCTGTCAATTGTAATTTGTCATACACAGTTTTTTTCAAGTACATATATGTATGACAAGAAATGTTACTGTTTTAATACATGTAAAATTTTCATTTCTCATATAACTGTGTGTAATACACAGACTTATGAATTATCCTACTAGTTTTCTTACCTTTTTCTGAACTCTAAACCAAAAGCCTGGAACATGAAGATTCTTCAAAATTCAACATTTTACATTGTACACAGCTGGGAGAATATGCCTCTAGTTTTTACTTTTACATGTGTAAAATACTTATAAAGTACATACAGAATTGTTCAGTTGAGAATTCTGAATGGAACTGAAATTTGAATCTTTATCATCCTTCATTCATCATAATATCACATCACATGGTTTTCTTTCCCTAAAATATATATAATACATAATGTCGTCAATAGAATTCATTTGTTGAATGTATTATGTATACATTTGTCCTCTGTCGCGTAAACGTGTGTGTATAGTGTATATACATTGGACATTGGATATTGGACACAATATATCAGGAGGGGCATATCAAATCGTTTCAATTGTGTGGACTACATGCACATGTGGTTGCCTTTATGCTAATAATAATAATTTCCATTCATTTTGCTATTGGACTAAATGTTCTATTGTACACTACTTAAATGGAGCAGTTTTGCGTTCTCAACCTGTCAAAATATTGCTAACTAGAACCCTAATTATTTGTGTGGTAAATGCATGGGATCAAATTACAATCCTTCTATCTTTTATACTATCTTAGGCGCACATTGCACATATGTTAGAGACTATGGTGTCATGTAAAATTGACGCATTTATCCAAGAACATATTGCAAGTTTCATAACATCATCTATCATCTCATACTCCATACTCCACAGTCAGTCGACATACTGTTTGAGGGAAAAGTAAGCAACGACCTGTACCAGCAAAAGTACTCTGCACTCTAATAAAGCTGTCAAGCAGAAGTACGTCATTGCTCTACGAAATCTTAATCTATAAATAAAAAAACGTTTTTTATCTATAAACTATCTATGTATTTGTTATACTGAAATTGAATTTGAATTAGAATTCCATCCCTGACGAAATTTATGCATAGAACGTTTCTATAGAGATTTTGGCCGAAAAATGCATAGGATCTTATAAACAATGTTTACATTTCTATAGCTTGTTTATAGATGTGCGCTATCCAATATCAATAACCAAAAAGTTCTATACACATTTTGACACTTGAATTCAAATTGCATTGAATTTTATACAAAATGT
>JABASP010003894.1:0-12040 GCA_019776565.1 Sminthurinus signatus
TTTTTTTTTACATCTCATCTGATTTAACATGTAAAATGTAAATGTTTTTCTATTGTACATAATATATGTAAAATATTCATTTCAAACAGATTCGTGAGATCGTTGCTAGAACCGTGACGAAGGAAGATAAAGATGGAGAACCAGAGGGAAAGGACCCAGGTGTAGATAAGACTACAAATTCTAATTCAAATCAAAATACAAACACAAAAATGCATGTAAATGCAATTGATTCCTGTAGCTTGAATGCTGATTTTGATATTCCTATGGAAATGCAAGATAAAAAGCTTTCAATTCCAACTCCTGCATTTGATGATCATCTCCTCGACTATGGAGAAATGGAGAAACGGGATGACCGAAATATGAAAATAAGACCAAGTGACACTACAATTGTAAAGGTTTGTCAAAGCTCAACAATCATATGATTTTAATCTTAAAAATATTTATCTTGTCTTTATGAATCATTATTCATCATGTTTAAAAATAGATTAAAAGTTTAATAAAAAAGTAAGTGAGTATATTGTCTAAATTCAAAATTTATGACTTATAAATTCCAGTGCAGAGGACGAGGGAGGGGAAGAGGAAGAAGGGGGAGGAAGCGACAGAGGATTGGAATGCCACAAAAATCTGTAACTCGGAGGAAGAGATACACATCACAGCCATCATTAGAAAGTGGAGGAGAAGAAGAAGAAGAAGAAAATACCTCAGATACTTCCAATTCAAATTCAAATTACCGAACACTTGCTACAGATCGAGATTATGGAAGAGCATCACAATATATGAGTATGTTTTCCTTTTTTTTTACTGTAATATACATGTTACATAATATGATATGATACGATATGATATTAAATAATACATCATAATAGAAACAGGAAATCTAACAAACAAAAACTCTTTTTGAATTACTTGTTTTGTTTTTTAGAAAAATTTGAAATGGAAACTCAAGATGGATTTTTCTACCACTTATTTGAATGCATCACATGTACTCGTCAATTCTCTCAGAGTCAGAATCTCCGTCGTCACATTGTCTCTCTTCATTTCAATAAGAAAGTCATTCGTGACATGGATGGGAATAGGATGACCAAAGTCCGTCGTCATTATAAACCAGGCTCATTGTCCAGTCAAAAATCTACAGATTCTTCATCCAGCTCTTGTCTCGTCCCTACTAATCCTATTCCAGAAGAAAAGAGAGCAAGTAAAGGGAAAAGTATACAGGGTTTTCAAATTAAACTTGAAAATCAACATCAACATCAGTATGAAAGTCAAAGTCACAATCAATATCAACATCAACATTACAATACACAAATCTTGTCAAAATATGGTCTGCCACTGGACTTCACCGTGAGGAATCCCTGTAAGAATTTTGATTTGGAGAAAACCCTCAATGCTCGTGTGAGCCTCACATCCATTTCAATACCACCGAATCTCACAACTAGTAAAAGTAATGAAAGTAGTGCAATGGCAGGAAATGATAAAAACCCTTTTCAAGAGGAACTTTCTGATATTCCTGATATTTCGGCTGATGATGAAGCTGAATCATCACCCTCATTTGCAATAATTACTATGGATACTGATACTGAATATACTGATACATCACGTTACCAATCCATAACTATACCATCACAAGAAAGTCCACCAAAATTAGACTATTCCCCAGGATTTAATTATGATAAAATTGACTTGATAGAAATGGATGTTGACACAATTATGGCTATAGATTTTTAACACAAGTACTTTATTTATAAATTATTTATATTATTTATGCACATTTAACTGATTGTGAGTATTGAATATTATTTTGAAAATGTTCCTTAATTTTAGAACCATTTGTGTTTTTTGTTGTTTGCACTTTGTACATTGAGTACAGCAGACAGCAGGATATTTTAAACTACAGATATATATTACATATTACGACATAATTTTAAATTTTATAATAAAAAAAGCATTTTGAAAATTAAAATTGGGATTCTTTCACTGTGTCTCTCTTTTTTCTTGGATTGTTTATTGTTTATTGTACTTTTGTGCGTAAGTATTTTCATCATGTGCTACATAAATAATAAAGAGTAACATGTACTAGTTTTTTATTCTACTTAGTTTAGATATAATTATAGAAGCGGAAATCCTCCCTGAAGTTTTATAGCATGTTTACTTTTTCTCATATATAAGATACATAAGTAGTAGTAGCACTTTCTAACGTATAATTTTGATGTAAGTCTACGAGAAAAATGAATAGGTTTTTCACATGCAAGTAGCAACGTAAGTACTACGTACTACATAATATGTATACAACTGTATGCAAAAATTTTGACATTTAATTTGAACTATGTCTTTTCATCATTTATCACTGATACATATATAAATATATTATATTGATTTTTTCCAGTCTATCCTCATATTATATAATATATAGGTTATCATTACGTGTTACGTGTTGATAAAAATAGACATGTGCATTTTTCTAAGCACGAAAAAAAACACAGAGAAAAAAACCATCTTAGAAACGTATCAGATAAAAAGTCGTCCTTGAGTCCGCTAGAATGGCACAAAAACAAATACAAACCCAGACAAAATAGACAATAGATATTAGAAAATGATTGCAGAAACAGCAGATTTTCAGCTGGTTGAAGTTTTGGAAGTTGGAAGGCTTCTATTTGACGAGAGATTAAATAAGAGATTTTAATTTTAGTTAATTTTATCATGTGTTGGAATATTATGGAATAATTGAAACTGCTCAAAAATTGTAACTTAGAACTTTGATTTAATAGA
Organism: Sminthurinus signatus; assembly: GCA_019776565.1. Classification (NCBI taxonomy): domain Eukaryota; kingdom Metazoa; phylum Arthropoda; class Collembola; order Symphypleona; family Katiannidae; genus Sminthurinus; species Sminthurinus signatus. Next base: position 2,767 of record JABASP010003894.1, read on the forward strand.
TTATTGAGGAGTGTCAAAAAGTTATTGGAAAGTTTTAAGTTTATTTTTTTATAATTTTTCCTCATTTAAATCCTGTGTGTTTTTTAAAGCACTCTAAGATAATTATTATTAAATCTACTTTGAAATACAACAGTGAACTGGTGAAGTTCAAGTGATCAAAAAAGCTAATTTAGCACTACAAAATTGTCAATAATCAATAGTCATTATCAAAGTCTGGAATCTAGAGCACACAAGTGTTTTGTAAAAATAAGCAATCTACAATCTACAGAGGATTCTAATAAATTCAGGAATAAATATTATGAATAATGAATAGGTTTTGTCGTACATGGGAATCTCTTATTTTAATCAGCCTTGAGTGTGTGTTTGGAGTTCAACTTTATCTTACCTAAAACCAAAATAATGTGATTAATCACTGGTTAGATTAAATATTTTCCTTATCGTTCCCTATACTGAACACAGTACAAATGCCACGAAGGAGATTAGTACAAATTGATAGAAGGTGAGTGAAATGTATAATTGATTAATTGATACAAAATATTATACTTTTTGTCATTTATAAGTTTTAGATCAAATGTGATTGATTATTGATTATGATTTTTGTTAATCCTGTAGAAATGAGAGGATGATTTACATTCTCGTTGGGGATGACTCAGAGAGGATCCCAGTTTACAACCAACTTTTAAAAAGTGTTTCACCCACATTTAAACAGTTGGTTGAGTCCATGGAGGAGGGGTGCACGGAATTGGAAATTCTTGGAGTGTCCAAAAAGATTATGAGTATTATCATTGAGTGAGTATTTTATAATTAAAATGTATTCTTTTGTATTCTTTTAAACTTAATGTGCATGGAATAATAATCAAAATAAGATAATACAATTTCTTATATGCCTTCCAATTTTCAATAGATTTATTTACCACACTTTTGAGGATGGTGAAGTCTCATTACCAATCACAGACTTTAATGTTCATGAACTCCTCTATGCAGCCATCAAATTTGAGCTTGAGGATATTCAACTACTCTGTCAAAATTATTTAGAACAGATTGAAATCAATTTGGAAAACTGTATTCAACTCTTTATTAAAACTCCAGAGTCTACGAGTAAAAGTGTCCGAAGGACATGTATGGAATTTATTTTGACATCTTTAAATGAACTAATGAACACCCTTCCATTTTGCAACCTTACTTACCTCAATGTAATTATAATTAATTATTATTTTTTCATATGTGTACATAATATATTTCTTACAAAGATAAAGGTGTATGAAAAAAAATCACATAGTATGCATAGTTTGAAAAAGAACACTCGAACACTTACGAACAATCGAAGTGTTCCTATATATGTACATGTGTTCGTGTATTTAAACACATGGCAATCGTGACTGCGCATGCGAGCCATGTGTTTAAATACACGAACACATGTACATATATACGAACACTTCGATTGTTCGTAAGTGTTCGAGTGTTCTTTTTCAAACTATGATAGTATGACACTATTTTAAATTATTTTTCTAGCTCCTCACAATTTTACGAGAGGGTCGTGCTAAAGAGAAATGTTCAGAAAATCTTTTATGTGAAGCTACAACATTCTGGCTCCAACATCGGACAAAAGAGAGGAGTACTAAAGTTAGAGAGCTAGTTGAAGAATTTCCATGTAAAGAACACAAACGCCTAATTATACAAACTTTACGGGATAATCCGAATCCAGATATACAAAACCTGGCATTTGACCTCCTCATGGATCTGTACACTAGTGAGCCAACTTCCATGGTTGACGATGGAGAGGGTTCAGATATAGATAACCCTCTAACACCAGAGAGTACCATTAATAATAATAGTAATTCATCCTTATCTGAAACCCCAGTAAAAAGACCAGCACTACCTTGTTCATCTTCATCCAGTGCTAAAAAACGGAAACGATCAAGTATTAGTGATGAAAATCCAAGTTCAACTTCTAATCTCATCAAATCTCCTGAAAATCTTCAAGTAACAAGCAGTAGTAGTAGTAATAATAGTTCCAATGTCAATGGTAGTAGTAGTTCCAAAGTCCCTACTGCATATTTCATGGCTCGAAGAAAAGGAGGAGGAAAACAAATTTGTGTCTTAAATCTCATTGTAAGTAAACTTACTTATTGCCTAATATTATATCTCATAATTAAATATCTTAAAATCATTCACGTAAAATTAATCATATTTTTATACAATTTTTTTAAACAGAATTTCGAGATCAAGCCACTAAAAACTACAATTCCACCAGAACTTTGTAACCTTAAAAATTCTGCACTACAATATTATCGAGGTAGAATTTTTTTTATGGGTGGGAAATCTTCAGAGAGTGGAGCTTCATCAACTAGTCGAGTATTCGTTTTACATCTTGAACAAAATACGTGGACAACTATGGAAATGCTCCAGTCTCGATATGATTTCCAAACCATTCGTCTCAATAATTGGATTTATGCAGTGAGTTTATAATCTATTACCATATCATAATCTGAAATATATTTAAAACTAAATAAAAAGCTTATATTTATTATTTTTTACAAGACTTAAAATTATATATATTATGGTTGAATTTCTTTAGATTGGAGGACGTCAAAAGAGAGCAGATAGAAAAGACAGTACTTTTATTAACTATATTGAAAAATTACATCTTCAAGAGGACGAAGGAGAAATGGGTGAATGGATTAAAGTCAATGCTGTGCTCAATAAATCTAGAAATAATTGTGGACTTGTTGTAGTCAATGGGAAAATTTATGCGGTAAAAACACCACAATCCTGTTCAAACGTTAAACATGAATATAATGAAGTTTAAATTCTATGTGTAATGTGTAATGTGTACACGTAACTAAAAAAAGAAACAGATCTAATAATTGATAATTGATAGTTGAGATTTTAAATGAGCATTTTTTTCCCTTAAATTTTTTTTTTAGATTGGAGGAGTAGCTGTGATTCCTAATGTTGTCTGGAAGGCCAGTGATGTTTGTGAAATATATGACCCAACCCTTCCTGAATCGGAACAATGGATAGTATTGAAAGCCGTACTCTGTATTCCGAGATATGGGATGGTTGCGGTGGTAACAGATGAAGGAATCTATTCATTGGGTGGAAGGAACAGGAGTGTGGAAAAATTGAACACGGTGGAAATTTTAAAACCAGGCTCTGATTGTTGGGAATTACGTCCACCCATGGTCAAGGACAGAGTATATGCTTGTGAGTTCTTTCTTTCTTTCTTGTAACAAGAATCTTGTTATTATCATTACCAATTTAAAAAAAATAAATCAGAGCATCTATTATTATCTATTATATATCATTTACTACTAACATGACAAATACTAAATACGCACAACAATTTATTATGCTATTATTTCAGCTGCTGTGTATCTCAAACAACAGAATGCAATTTTTGTATTTGGTGGAGATTCGGATAGGAATCCAACAATAGAAAAATTAGATCTGAGGAAGAAGGAATGGACTCTTATTTCTGAAAATTGCTTACCCGGAAATGAAAATTACTATTCTTTAGCATTTCGTACCTGCGATTAATGCCTGTAGTAGAGAATATAGAATAGAGAGCTATTAACTTTATATATGTTTACAATAATTACCAAAGTACAAAGAAAAAATACATATAATATACTGTGTGTCACGATTCACAATATTTTACTTTTTTTTCTAAGTCACATTTTTAAAAGATGAACTATAAGTTATAGTACTTCATTTAGTATATTTTATCTTTGTTTATGTATTATGTACCTATACATATTTGATATTTACACATGTGTACCACTGCACATTAAACATTAAACACTTATACCTAACTAACATGAAAATTCTTTCGTTCGTCTCTCTTGTTTTTCAACTTTTTATTTTTATCCAATTATTTCCTTGTACGACTTTACACAAAACCCACTTCAGTATTTTGAAACCTAATCGTACTGATTCAAATGAACAAAGCAAATAACAAATATAACAAAGTAAAAACTAAGTAATAAATAATAATAACCATTAAGTACAATGCACCGAAAAATGCTATAATTTGTAATGCCTAAAAACTAGAAACTAGAAATATGAGCAATACATGAATATTTTGTAGAAAGATTTTGCACGACACCTTTTTATATAAAATCTAGCCTAATAATTTGATTGTTGATAGTTAAATATAGCTTTATTAATTATTAGAAAAACTTTATGAAAACGGACTGTGTACAAAATATATACAAAACCTGAAAATTAAAACTTGAAATAAAGTTACTCATTCTATTCACCAATTTTTACATCTTTTTGTGTATTTATACAGCTGAATCCATCCATTTTTCTCATGTCATAGAACATAGAACACGGACCTAATGCATAATAATTCGTCATCTAAATGATTTGAATAGTAAAATGAAAGACATCAAACCATTCGCATAAGAATAAAACTGCAAAATTTCCTGTGTATTTTTAACTTTACATTATCTACTATTTCATGTCTCATGTCTTACGCTTGTGCGTATACTTCTAAAGCATAGCCTATGCTCCAGATATAAGGAGAATGAACGCGAACAGAGGAGAAACGGAGATAGAATGTGTACTTAGTACTTACTATGTTATGGTCTTCGTTCCTTTGCTTTTACTTTTACTTTTGGTTGTGTGTGCATAGTGCATAGTTGGCAAACGAGGATTTTATACTGCGTATTGCTTTACGCACAAGACACGCAAAAGTCATGCCCTCCATGCACTACGCAATTTACAAGTTTTACACACTAAGCTACTCATTCGTAGATCGTCAAGAGTCGGAAAAATATCAACAACATTTTAGTCCGTAAAAAAATATTACAGACAAATAAACATAAAAGACTGTTGTATTTTTTACTCCTGTATTACTAAGAATTATTATTCTTCGGTATATTTTGTGTCTGCATGAAAATTTTCTCATAACCCATAACAACGGATTCGGGATTCGGAATGTAAAAAAAACTAGCATCAAAACTCATCTTTCAAAGTTCCAGGTAAAACTAGCATATATAAATATATTATAACGACAACAGTACAATATTATAACAAACTTACATTTTTGTCCGAGATGAAAAATAATAAAACTGTTCCCTATATTTTTGCCTTTTTCAGTCATGAATAATACATTGAAATTGTGCTGCAGTTCCCTCAGTTTCCTTGCAAATTCTGCATCTAGGAAATGGACACCGATCCTTTCCACTATTCATTCAGTAAATCCCACGTGGAATTCAGTGAGATACAAACAACATTTACCAATTCATCTAAAACCTACACATCCCCCAGTTTCTCAAATAAAAATAATTGAAAAACATCTTGGAGAAGAACAAATTGAAAATCCTGAACCAGTTTCAGCTGGTAAAAGTACAACTGTAGATAAAACACAAGTCAAAGTGGAGACGGACAGTTTGAATGGGAAATACGAAGTCAAGGTTAATTTCACAGATGCACCTCTGACTGATCCTAAAACATTAAAAGTTAGTCTAGAACCATTTAGGGAGAGCAGTATTCTTCATATTGATGCGGAAGTAGAATCCCTAGACCTTCGACCTCATCATCATCATGACCCACCACATCATCAAAGGATCTCTCACATGTTTTCTCGTCATTTTAGACTCCCTGAAAATGTAGACCAAACTCATCTTGTGGCACATTTTATTCCAGAGGAAGCAACTCTATATGTATCAGCTCCATTGACGAAGGAGATTCAAGACTTTAAATGTCATTATGTCATTTAATAGAAACAATTAGTATTCTACTATTATCATGTTAGTCTGTAGTATTTTCTATTAAATTTATCTATGAATTTGTACGGATTGAATGAAATTCTAATTCATATATGTACGCGCTATGTGTCTAAAGTGAAACTATTACCATTATAAAAATACATGAGGCGTAGACTCCAAGCAAAGCATAATATATTATGTATTGTGTAAATAACACTCGACAAGTTTTGTAAACGGTTAAATGTATCTAATTGAAATATGAAATAAAGCTAAAACGTTTTTTTAATACTAATAATTTGCAATCTAAACAACCATTCGCATTCAGAATTCATTTTTTTGTCATTGATCATTGACAAGTCATAAAATTTAAGTCTGTAAGTAGCTTACTGAAAGTATACAAGCATATCATGCACATCCTGATTTCAAAAAAATTAATAGTTATTAGAGAAGGAAAATTAACAAGTAAACCAGTGGAAAAATTATTATTTTTGAATGGTATAACTATAAAAACAAATAGTATGTAAAGTAATTATTACCTACAGTAATATACACTAAATAATAATATTGAAATGCAACATTATCCTACAATATAATATGTGATCGCCAAGGAGCACTATACTATTATTTAAAATAAATCATCATATATATTTTATATTTTATATAATATTCTAATAATACTATTCTATGCAATAAGAAATGAATATAATTAAATAAGAAAGTAAGAAATAAATTATTGGTACGTACACATACAGCGAGAAGAATGAAGTAGCTGGCAATTATAAGTTATAAAACTGATTGGAATGTTTAATTAGCTTCATCAACTTCCATTTCTGATCCTGATGAGTCATCATCATCCACATCTTCATATTCGTCCTCATCTGAAGAAGATGAGTCAAAATCTCCCCGTCGACGAAGTTCAAAAAGATTTATTAGTGGATTAAAAAATTCCAAGGCATCATCATCCATAAAACGATATTCATGAGCAATTTGATCATCTTCAGGAGAAGAATGACTACTTTCATCCTCATCTTCTTCCCAAGAAAAATGTGGAAAATCCCCTTCATGCAAGTCCAGTGGCTTCTAACAAGTTGGAATTGAAACAAGAAAATAATATAAAATACTTAAAAACTTTGATAGTAAAAAATTATAAATGTATAATAAACATTAAAAATTAAGCGTACAAAATTGTAAACTAACTCACAATGAACTCTTCAATTCTTGGATTTATCAGTTGTAGTTCTGACAAAAGTGGAGCATTTCGCATTTGATTGGTGATGACAAGTTTTGACAAGTTTGGATTATTTTTTACAACTCCCAAAAGACCATCTCTTGTGATTCGCTACATAAACAAAAGAAATAAATGAACTTTTACGGCATAACAATGAATAACAGAAATATTATGGCTACTAAACTTGTATAATATATGAAATTTTTGTGCACCATTTTCTATATTCTCTGGTACTACATAAAAAGATCAAATCTACTTACATCACCAGCTACTTTTGACCTATGTGAAAATCCAAATTGAAAGACCTTTAATTCTGGAAGACGAATAGCATTAAGCATCGGAGTTGAATCAGTTATACCATCAAAACTCACAGCCAAATATTTGAGATCTATAATATACATGGGAAACATAAAAATTGGCAATATAATTTTTATAGCATTAGAACTCATGATAAATTATTTTTTAAGAGACATGCAATAATTAGATTTGATTATAATATAATTAATTTTTTTATACTTAAAAATAGTACACACAGAGATAGTTATTAACTTTTCTTACATTTCAAATCACGAATAGAAAATGGAATTTGAGAAGCAGAAGAAGAAATTGCAAAAGACAAATTCCCTTGACCACCACCTTCTCCTGTCATTCCATATGAAGTCATTGTAGTTGAAGAGCCTGTTAAATCTAGATGTTCCAATTTCTTAAAAGTCCGACAAATATATTCCATAGTTTCATCATCCACTGCTCCTGGACAACCAACAATCGTCAAATAGGTGAGAATTTTAGGATTTAGTGTAGAAAAGTTGAGTGGTCTCAGCAAGTTGACATGTACATCTACCCATGACAATTTTCGATGCATAAAACTATGATCATTCTTTTCATCAAATGTTCGAAGTTTTAATCCTACTTTTTGAAGAGAAGGAGGTAAAGACCTCAATATGACTTTTAAAGGTTGGACACTTGATTCATATATTTGAGTAGGGATGATATCCAAATAGAATTCTTCTAACGAATTAATATTCTTTAAAAAATCCCAAAAATTTTTATCCTCCTGACTGAAAGCTTTTGTAGCTACTCGAAGTTTTTTGAGATGTCCACTTTTTTCTTTAATTTTAGTAAAGAGTTCGCTAGCTATATTATTTAGTACACGAACATCCAGTTCTTCTAATTCGGGTTGTTTATCAATAAATTCAATTAGATTATCTGTTTCATACACATGAGATCTAATTGATAAAGTTTTGAGTTGAGGGAACACAAGAGTGACGAGGAACTTGAGCTCAACTGGATCATTTGCTGTTTCCATCCCTCTTGACCATAGGTACATATCTCTAATCTGAATCCCAACAAGAGTTTCTCGATTCTGTTCTAGGACTTGAATTAAATTTTGACAAAATTGAATCCCACCACGAAGTATAAGATACCAACTATCAATATCCTTCCGTTGACAGTTTACAGTCCAGGGCTCCAATCGGAAATATCGAAGATTTTTAAGATGAGGTTGTAAAAGTGCTGTGGAACTTTTAAATTCAGCTATAGGCATAGAATCCGCACAAAAAAACCAACGTGGAGCTAATATAGAAAAATCTACAAGATTTTCTAAATTCTTGATTGCTTTTGTTGATAATTTAGCTAGTTGATCAGTAGTAGATGAATAATGAAAGACATTAGCCTGAAGAATTAATTGTTTAAGAGGATAAGATCCATCTGATTCTTGTTGTTGCTGTTGTTGTTCACCTGGAGCTTCTAATAATTTATCTAAAGGTGGACTATCTGAATTAGCAGTAACTACTGAGATTTCCAAAGTTTCAGCTTTTCTTAATAATGGGTATAACCATTCAAAGTCTTGTACATTATTATTAGCAGATGTTGTTGTATTATTACTATTAGTTTCTGCGAAAGATGATGTTGAATTCAATTTTGATACATTAAAATGAGGAATTTTAAAGTGAATCCACAATTGATTTGTTGTACCAAATGCAGTAGGACAAAGACGACCTTCCGGTACTAGATTTACTACAGTTCTTTCAACAAAATCTGTCAAGTTAAGGATACTTTTATTAAATTCCTTATTTACTAATCTAGCAGCTTTCAAATCCGCATGAGTCAAATAAAGAACCAATTCATTCCAAACCTATATGTGGATGTCACAGAAAAATATAATGCATTATATTATAAATAATATGTCGACAAGTTTGTGATTTGTAGTGGTTCGGACATCTAAGGATTAGAGAGAGAGGCTTTAGAAGTTTTCAACTATGTTTGTGGGTCTTTGCTATTTCTAGCCTAGCCGCACGCGGTCTATCCTTGATTTTGAAATGATTCTTGT
>JABASP010003895.1:0-12037 GCA_019776565.1 Sminthurinus signatus
CGCTATGCCCTATACTATGTGCTTAATTTTGGTGTGTGTTTGTCTATGAGTATTTGTATATTTATAGTAAATGTAAAATATGACTGTGTGTGATTTCCATTTTCCATGTGCTTAAATGGAGAAGGAAGTGCACGTGTCTAACCTAAAAGTAATAAACCGTACACTCTCTCGTTCACTTCTTCTATACTTTGACGCATAAAAATTGTTCCCATCTCTTCCTTTCCAGCTCCTGTATAATATATTATGTGCTTACTCATTCCTCATTCCTCTGCAAGTTCTTCGCATGATCTTCCTTACACTTCTACTTGTACAACTTGTGTCTATTTCCTGCCGTCCTTTACCCATACCGTAATAGGCTTCTGAATTTTGAATTTTATTTGCGGAACAAGAATTATGCACAAAAACAGTACCGTTTGAATTTAAACGCAATTGAAACAAAGATATTTATACTTTTGATTTTTGATTAGAAAGGCTAATTTCATCATATATAATGTACCGTACAAGCATACTGTATTTGATAAAATTATGTAGTATTCATATTCAATTTTCAAGGTCGATTCTCAATTCTTAATTCTGAGTCTTCTATGATATGTACATTCACATATAAAATACACGAGTAATCACAACCACTTGTTGAATCTTTAGTAATCTCATTCAAGCTTTTTTTTTATTGGAAGTATGGAATGTTTTGGATAACAAGAAGTAAAATCAGAATATTGTATTGTACTGATAATTATATTATATTTTAGAGAACTATATTTTATTTAATTTGACTTTTAGTTCTTATTTATTATACAAAATTATATTGTAATTAATTTGAATTACCTTTTGTATAGCTTTTGAGTCTCATGTACGCTCACCCACCAAAGTTAACATGCGAATTCCCATTCCCTTCATTTAGTCGGTACTCTTTTTAGGAAGGAGCACGTGGGTGCTGGTGATAGGAAATGCGGAAATGAGCCAGTAAACAAAGTTGCAATTGCATCACAAACGAAGGAAGAGAGAGCGATGGTTGTCGTCGAGGAAAACGGAAGGAAATCTTCCTCTCTCTCTCTCCCTCTCTCAGTCTTCATATCAATGCTTGTCTTTACATTTTATATAATAGACAGTATAAGAGTATACTATTATGTATATAGCATATACGCGTGCATGTATTTATAGCCGACGGTTCGGTAGCTCCTGATTCTTTTCCTTTTGTTGTATCAGGATAATTCAAAGCTCCATAGCTGGAATCTGGAATAAAAGAAATAGATAATTTATTTTTAAATGTACATGCATGCATACATACATATATTTAATTGTTCACTAATTGATTTCAAGCTAAAGATAACGACATAACGACTTTTTTCAACCATTTTTTTGCCAATCTATGAGTTTCCTTCTATACCTATACACAATATAATATAAAATATAATATATATAGCAGTGCATGATTGTAAAAATTGAATAAGAAAAGTAGGGAAAAGACCAATGAAGGAGACGGGCTAGTACGAGAATGATGTGGTACAAGATTTGAAGGCTGAACATGAAGCACATACCACACACATCCATATTTTGTACATACATATATACATGTGAGTGTGTTAATTTTACACAGCGACGACAATTGTGAATGACTGAACATGCATGTGGGAAATTACTATACACCACAAACTACAAATACTACTACGACGGATATAGGCTGAGCAAAAGAGAGAAAGAGCATGTGTATAAATGGTTTGAAGATGAATATTTTTTTTTTTTTCGTTTTTGTTGGTTGTTGCCTTCAAAAGTTGTCTGCTGCTCTTGCATATGTCACTACATTATTACCGTATTCTCCTTCTTCCTCTACACTATGAATATGGATAAGTATGTATGTAAATATGTAAGTGTGCTGTCGTTTTGTGGAGTATGTACAACAGTAGCCGGGTCGGTCTGTTAGCCGGGAAGAGAGAGATTCGTTCATTTTCTTCTTATGTACAAGTTGTAAGTTTTTCCACTAGTAGTTGTAATAAGGCAAAAGTGACTGTCTATATGCTTTGTGGATGACCGTATAAGGCCACAGGAGGGTAAAACACAGCGTAGGGCGGTTGTCAGTTTATTTTTGGTTGCCCGGGTGTAGAAAACTGAAGGGGACGGAGGTCTGCTTTAAAAGAAAGTGAGGGGAACAAAACGACCTGATTCGGTCGGATTTACTCGCTACAAGCACATCTATCCCTTGGCTTTTGAGGTAAACTTACAATACTTTTAAATTTTGTGTATGGTTTTGAAATTGGAAATTGAAAAAAAAAAACAAATTTTCAAGTCTACAACTGAACAACGTGAGAAACAACAAAGGAAAAATCTGAAAAATTCAAAAAATCAAAAAATAAAATAAAATAACAGTTCAAGTGTGGAAAAATTATCCAGTAAATAAATTTTAAGAAACATAATTCAATAAAAATCCAACTACTACTGATATTGTACAGTTGATTGTTATCAAATACGGATAATCAGAAGAAAAATCGGAGCAATTCAGTGTTCAAATTACACACAATTGAATAAGTGATTACTACTACTACATATCAACAATTCGATACATTGTTTTTTGATTCGTTACTTGTTTTTGAATTTTGGATTTGGAATAAAAAAACAAAAGGAAAAGAAAACCCAAAGGACTAAGCAACTGGAGAAGACAAAGAAAAACGATTCAACAACTCTTTGGAAATTTTCATTGTTTGTTCTTGTTTGTTTTATTTGAAAATTGAATTCAGAACTCTGAATTTCTTTGGATTTTGGAATCAACCTGAAATTGAAATTTTGTTCAATCTGAATTCATACGGACTTTCAAAAACTTGACAAAATCACACATATCAGAAAAAGAGAAAAAGATTTTTTCAGTTTTTTCACACAACTACCAGTTTCCAGTTTATCACAGTTGTTCACTTTGTAGACTTGAAATATTGGATTATTCAACTTCAAGAAACTTCAGCAAAGAAAAGTGCCACAAAACAAAGTTTTTTAATAATTTCTTTTCATTTCTTTTTTTCTTTATATTTCAATTTTTAGTTTTAGAGGTGTTGAGAGCCCAATAAAAAATCCAGCAAAATGTGTGACGATGATGTTGCCGCTTTGGTTGTAGACAATGGATCCGGTAAGATTTTAAACTCATTGAAGTTATTTCAAACAATTTTTGTATTCCATTTTGTTTTAAAACGTTTAAAAGTTCAATGCAATCATTTCAAAATTCAAAAGTCTACTTGAACTTTTTATCCTTATATGTACATAACTTTGTTTTTTAAATCTATACACACGTGTATGTTTTTTTTGACAAATGTTATCTTTAATTTTTTAAACCTTCACAGGTATGTGCAAGGCCGGTTTCGCTGGGGATGACGCTCCCAGAGCTGTGTTCCCATCCATCGTTGGTCGCCCACGTCATCAGGTAAATTCATAACAACAACATGAACAATAATATAAGTATAGGAAACAATTTCAACTTTCTCTCATGTCATCTCTGATTGACCTTTCAATTCTTCACTCACTTTACACTAAATGTATTTGACTATAGACAGAATTTCCTGGAGAATTCCTGATTAAATCCTTGATTATTTTTATCATGAAAGTATCCTATGCAGTTAATATGTAATGTATAGACGATAGGCACACTTCAATTATACTATACTACACTATAGCTTAGTATTAGTATTATTTCATTCAAACGTAGAAGCTGATAGAAGTGAGATTACACAAATAATAGGATTTCCCTCTAAATTCTAAACATGTGCTCATATTCAACTACTTGATACACACTTGATACAAATACTGTAATAATTATAGTAAAGAGCACTTGAAAGACAATCAAATGCTAATACAAATACAATACAATTCATAGGAATAATAATAATGATGATCAATCAATTAGAAATACTCCATTCGTAATAGTCATCATTTATTGAATTGGATACTTGAATATCTTTTTTTTAAATAGATAGACAGATAGTTTTAGTTTTAAGTTTTATCTTGACTTGAAAATTCAAAATTCAAAACAGTAATTAAAAAAATAATAAACATTATAATATTATTAATGTGGGACACAATTGAGGCTAGTATGGTAAAGAAACGAGGGAAAAGGTCGTCGTCATCATCATTTCCATGTGTACATTATGTATAGTAGTAGTATTATAGCATTGTAGATTGTAGAGCAACTAAGTAAGTATAATGGGACAGGAAAAGGAACTCAAGGAAGAAGAAGTTGATTTCCATCTCCAAATAAGGAGATGCCGGGTTTATTTTTAGAGCCCGGCCCCCACTTGGTCCTCACACATACTCACTCACTCACACTCACACACACATACACACACAGCCTCCAACTTAGTGAGAGATAACCAACACATGTGTGTATATCAGTGTACATGTGTCTTTTTCCACACGTTACTATTATTACTTTTCTCTCTCTCTCTTTCTTTCTTTCTTTCTTTCTTTCTTTCTTGTAGTATTTATACTAGCTCTTCAAAAGAATCTACACACTCTTCCATCTCACATAAAATATATACATGCAGACAACCTAGTTGACTATTCAAAAACTTGTTTTTTTGGCTAATAGCTAGATTTTAACATACACATATGAAGTATGGTAGGCCCATATACACATACACATGCATTATAAATACTAAATACAACGTGTAGGAATATAATAATAATAGTAATAAGTAGAAGAAATAGAAGAAGAATATCTGTATTCTGTATTCTGTATACCTTTCACTTTAGACTATAGACTCTAGATCACACACATACATGCTCTTTTTAGTTTTTTCTTACCCTCTTTTTTCATTAATAGACATTACGTTTTCACTTGGACTTACAGTTTAGTTTATTCTAAATTCTAATACAACGAGTTATAACAACGAACAACGAGCGGGTAGATAGACAGACAAACAGACACAGAGAGAAAACACCATGAAGGATTCAAAATCAGACTTTGAAATAAATAGCTTCGTTTTTTTTCTTGGCCAAGTCTCCAATGTTTTACACAGTATTATACATTATACAGCTGTGTGATTTTTCCTACACTGGTCTCAATTTAGACTCTTGGTTTCTATTCAATTATTATTATGACGAATCAGAGTAGCACACGTATCAAAGTCTGAGCAAATATTTTCAACTTTCCTTTATATTTATCATTCCACAGTAGAAGAGAGAGAGACATTTTAAATGCGTAGGATCAAGGAAGTGCTACGTATTTATGTGTGTATGTACCAGATGTATGTAATATTATAGGATAATATAGGATAGTAAAATCTAACAAAAGGAACATCAAGTAACTATACTTTTATTCTTTAGAACGTAATATATAAAGAATGAGGAAAAAATGCAAAAAAAAGCAGACAGATTAAAAACTACTGTACATACAATTATTATCAAAGACATCCTTTAATGATAATAATAATAATAAGCACATCCAGTATAGAGTATAAATAATAAATATTAAATATACTGTTGAAGCCAGATCTAAAAAAAACTGAATTATTTATTAGACAAGAGGAAAAAATGAATTTTAGAAAGAATAAATAATATACAAACACATGGTTAGATTTATGATGTAGTGAGAATGAACTAAAGACAGAAAAGGAAAAGACCTTTTTTTCATACACTTTTCCCAACATTGGAGCGTGCACAAGGGAGAGAGACTTTTGACACTTGAGAATAAAAACACATCATGAGTCAAAACAAGTAAAAAAGACCAAGTGTGATCCCGGATGGAGGTCTTCACAAGTTTCATATTTCCAATGTATGACGACGTACTTTTTCGTAACTTTTTCTATCCATACAGTCTCTTTTATCTTAGCCATTTTGTTATCAAGTTATAATAATCACGAGTAGTTTTCAATTGTTTTACAAATTGAAGTGAAAAGTTAAGATATTATTTTCTAGAGATAGTTGAATACATTTTATAGTAACAAAGTAAAATGAAGTGTAAAAAATACTATAATCCTTCTAAAACAACAAACAAATGTAAGAAATGTGAGAAAAGAATGAACAAAGATGACATGAAATGATATATAATCTATTATAATTATTTTTCATGCCCTACGCAATGCAAATTTAATAATGTGATTTTTTACTTTGTCCACTTCCAGGGTGTCATGGTCGGTATGGGACAAAAAGACAGCTACGTAGGAGATGAAGCCCAAAGCAAGAGAGGTATCTTGACTTTGAAATACCCCATTGAACACGGTATCATCACCAACTGGGATGATATGGAGAAAATCTGGCATCACACCTTCTACAATGAACTCCGTGTTGCCCCAGAGGAACACCCCATCCTCCTCACTGAGGCTCCCCTCAACCCAAAAGCTAACAGGGAAAAGATGACCCAGGTGAATATAAAAGAAAAGAAAAGAATTATTAGCACTAGAGAAAAAAATCCAGGATCAAATACTTATCTACTTATTATACGATGATTTAATGGAATATTTGTATAATTTGTACTAAATACATTATGTTTTTCTCTCTACTTCTAGATCATGTTTGAGACCTTCAACTGCCCAGCCATGTATGTTGCCATCCAAGCCGTCTTGTCCCTTTACGCTTCCGGTCGTACCACCGGTATCGTTTTGGACTCTGGAGATGGTGTCTCACACACCGTCCCCATCTATGAAGGTTATGCCCTTCCCCATGCCATCCTCCGTTTGGACTTGGCTGGTCGGGACCTTACTGACTACCTCATGAAGATCCTCACCGAACGTGGATACTCTTTCACCACCACCGGTACGTGAAATCTCTCTGGAAAAAAGAGATGGAGAGATAACGCTGATAAAATTTTATGCACAAGAGAAATTCAATGAACTTAATGGTCATTAAACTCATGTCTTATTTTAT
The DNA here is from genome assembly GCA_019776565.1 of Sminthurinus signatus. Classification (NCBI taxonomy): domain Eukaryota; kingdom Metazoa; phylum Arthropoda; class Collembola; order Symphypleona; family Katiannidae; genus Sminthurinus; species Sminthurinus signatus. The sequence continues at coordinate 6,841 of JABASP010003895.1, forward strand.
TTACTATTCCTCAATATACAGCTGAGAGAGAAATTGTCCGTGACATCAAGGAGAAATTGTGCTATGTTGCTTTGGACTTTGAGCAAGAAATGGCCACCGCCGCTGCCTCCACCTCCCTCGAGAAGTCCTATGAACTTCCCGACGGACAAGTCATCACCATCGGTAACGAACGTTTCCGTTGCCCAGAGGCTCTCTTCCAACCTTCCTTCTTGGGTATGGAATCTTGCGGTATTCACGAGACCGTCTACAACTCCATCATGAAGTGCGACGTCGATATCCGAAAGGTTTGTTTTTTTTAAAATATAAAAAATATAAACTGTACAAATTACTATACTATGACAGAATAACATGTATACATGTGTACCAATGAAATGTTCATTATTATAATATCTTCTTTTTTTCTTTTTCAAATAAAATAGGACTTGTACGCCAACACTGTCTTGTCCGGAGGTACCACCATGTACCCAGGTATTGCCGACAGAATGCAAAAGGAAATCACTGCCTTGGCCCCATCCACCATCAAAATCAAGATCATTGCTCCCCCAGAGCGAAAATACTCCGTATGGATCGGTGGTTCCATCTTGGCCTCCTTGTCCACCTTCCAACAGATGTGGATCTCCAAACAAGAATACGACGAGTCCGGCCCAGGAATTGTCCACAGAAAATGCTTTTAAGCGCTCATCTGCCAATTCTAACTATTTTAATCAGACCGCTAATAAGAAAAAAAAATTGGCCGTTGCCATCATCATCATCATCAACAACAAGAACAACAACATCAAGAAGAAAAAGAACATCAACAACAAGAAAAAAATTATTAAGTTTAAAAAATATATAAAACATCTACTACAACAACAACAAGAACAACAACAAATAATCAACCGAAATCACTCAACAGCCAGCACAAAAGATCCGAAAATATAGATTTAAAACAAAGCAACAACAAAAAACAAACATCAACAACAGCAACAACAACTGAATGAAAAAAAAATAAAATAAAATAAATATTTTTACAGAATCCATCAAACAAAAGAAAGAGAAAGTTGAAAGAGAGAAAAGTGAGAGAAAAACATGTTCTGTACATATAAAAACAACTTCTTATATATAATACATTATTATATTATTATGTTATTATTATTATATTATCTACACACAAAAGATATTATTATTAGATCTATATTGTACTGTCATCAAAGGAATAATAAGAACAAACATCTTTGAGAAAAATATATATCCTATTGCATATATTACATACATGTATATATATATGTACATATATATATAATATTGTTGATACCATATATATTATTATTATTGTACGACTACCGAGGTATAATATTACATTGAATAATTACGTATGTAAATGATATCGATATCTTTTTCTCATCATCTTGTGCTCACTTTTGTGTCATTATCATATAATATCTAGATATAATTTATTTAATATTTTATTTTATTTCTCTTTCTTCTTTTTACATTCAATAAGTATTTTATTTAGCTCTTTTTGTCTGTTTGGTTTCTGGTTCATTTTTTTTCTTGTGTATGTGTACACCAACAAATATGATGATGCATATATGCACAAACTATATTTAATTTTATTTCAATACCCTTTGTATTATTATTATACATGTATGAGAACATACAAGTATCCTTTTTTGTGCTTTTTGTTTGCTGTATAAAAAAATACAATATTGTATCATAAAAAAATCAACAGCACTCTTTTTCTCTTTCTCTCTCTCTCTCCTTAAATGCAACATCTTTTTAAAGTACATGTATGCAGGAAAAGAAAATAGTTATCATGCAACAAAAAATATGAGCACAAAACTGCAAGCATTATACCGACAATAATAATATATGTATGTGCATATATATGTAATTGGCAATGACAATAATAACCTCATCAGTATCAATCTAATAATGATTATTCTTAACGAGAGAACAAGAGAGTAAACCAGTATTCCATTACTAATTGAAGCACATAATAGCACATGTTTCTTCATATCTCATACATGTCATTGTGTAGTCTATAGTATCAACTTGGCTTTGTTAGAATCTGTATGACGGTTGTATGTGAGTTCACGGTTTTTCATTTACACTACTGTACTACATGAGTAGTGAATTGTCTGAGAAACTGCATCCATCCATTTGTCAGCATATACATATTCATATAATTATTAATATTAGTATTGCTACAAGCTCAACACGCAATAATACAGTGTATGAGCAAACATACTTTAAACTATAAGGGTGAAAGAAGAAGAATATGAGAAAGTGAAGAGAAAGTAGACAAGAATGCATAATATTTGAGTCTTTTCTATGTGTGTTGGAATGCATGACTATTATAGCTCATTTTCATTATGTTACCGACAACATGAAATATCAAATAATATAACACAAAGCCAAATTTATTAAACACCCACAAGAAGTACTCTATAAACTATATAATACAAAATACAAAGCATGTAGTTAAGATAATTCCCACCCCCTACTTTTCCGATTTTGTGAACTAGCTGTGCATAACTTTTTGTTGTATACAGTCGTACTACAGTCTTGTTTTTATGAGATTTATATGAGTTAAGTCATCCTCTTTTTTCGTTGACATTTGAAGGCGGAAAATCATTAAATTCTATTTATGTGAGTATTTTATAAATATATGCTTACAATATTCAAATACAAGCATGTAAGTAATCAGTTCTTATGATTAATTTATTAAATGTGGTGCATATAGTTGACGTACATACATAAGGACTATACGTACACATCCCTGTCAGATGTTCTGTCCAGTATGTTTAATTTATTATATAAGGCTTATCAATAATCAATAACCATTAATAATAAATAATAATTGTCTTCAAAACAGAGTATAAAATATATCTAGAATCTAGAGTGGCTGTCGTTGGCTATGTATAACTGAGATCAAAGTTTTCTAATATGCAGAAATAATACTGCAGAAACTTATTAAGTGACTTTAGACTTTTTTATTTATCAATTTTATTGCATATGTATATATATTGGTTTTGTATCTTATTAGGATAATAATTATGATAGCAATTTCTGAGAATAAATCTAGGCCTACAGCATTTTTATATGCTTCGTTTTTGCAACACTTGCTTTATATTTTTGAGTTTGAAAAAATGATCTGCTAATAATTTCAAGAATTACTACCGATTGCAGATTAAGCTTACTCATAACTCACATTTAAAAGACAGTATACTTGTTGTGGGTTATGGCCCTGTTAAAAAACACTGCACAAGTATAGACGCAATATAATACTTTAGAACTTTTCACATACAATGGAAAAAAGTAGCATAAGAAATTGGAATAACACAAGTGATAAATTGGTACTGTATCAAATACAATACAAAAATACAATAAGAATAATCAAATGCATGTATTACATAATTTTGTTGCAGTACAATGTACAATAGGAAATTCAACTGTAAACACAATGCCATTTTTCTTTTCCTATACACCATTATCAATTATCAATAGAAAATGGTTTATTGACTGAGGAAACCGGAAGCAACTAGACACATTATAACAGCACGTGGAGTCACGACTAGCCATTTTGACGACGAGGAGGCAATAAACTATTTTACTATCCTTTAATGAGACGTGGAGTTATCTACAAATTCCTAGATTCTTAAAATGTAAAACCTTCGATTCGCATTTTTTTAAACATTTTGCTAAGGATATTTTAATATCCAGTGTACAGTACCAACGTCAGTATTCAGTATATAAATCATTAAATCTGTATTTGTGACGTAACAAAGATTGCATTAAAATACAAACATAAACATTTTGGATCCTTTGACGCACATTGCAAAAAATGACAAAATTTTTATCATTTAAGAAATGGTGCAACTATGAGCTAATCTCAATTTCATGATCTCAATGAGCTACTAAATAAATTAGTATCACTGGACTACAAGCATGTAAATTGTACATGTATTTAAAGAAAACAACACAGTTACAGCTCAGTCAACGTCATCTCAAATTCCGATTCGGGAACTACGAGGAGTTGAAATTTTTCCCGGGTTTTCAAAAAGTAGCGTATTTTCATTTCAACTTTCAAGCAAAGAGACAAAGATAATCATAACCAGTAAAAAATCTTTAATTCTTTTTCCTAGAAGACTTTAAAAAAAAGTGTAATGCAAACAAAGGAAAATATTCAGAAAAACAATATCACTTATACATTATACAACATGAGAGTGAAATGAATCACCTGAAATGAAACGGAACAAACTTGTTGTTTTCATTAAACACTAAACGCACCTAATCTTTAGTCTTTAGCAGTATCAGTTCCACGAATATTCAGCTAGATGCAGGAAAGAGCAGTTGAAACTGAATTTCACTTACTCTGAAAAAAGATAATCAAATAGCTCTAGTTTCATGTATACACAATACACACACGTTTAACGTTTAGTTTTTATATCTTTTCGGGAAAATGAGATTATCTTAAATGGTTTGTAAATACTTTTAGAATTGTTGAAAGTTTCCCAGCATTATTTGTTATATAATCGGAAAGTCCCTTAAGTATGCGTGCTCCCCAAACTTCATGCATACTGAATACTGAAAGTTCCTATGCCCTTTGCACATATCTATGTACAATGTACATTGTACATAAAACAGGTTGTAAATTGTAAACCTATTTGATATACAAGTATATTTATTCACCAAGAAAACAAATAGATAATCTCATGGAAATACCACATGTGCAGCCCTATAGACAAAAGACAAGTACATACATATGGTTATGGTTGGACTTGCAGACTTTATAAACAGTCCCTTTGTAATCCATCCCAAATCCCAAGATATTCATTTTTGTACTTAAATGACAAAACAATTGCTACAAAATAAGGCAAGTGAAATTTTGATTCCAAATATGTGAAATATGACATCATCGGATGGGTTAAGTTTTAAGTGTGTGTAGTGTGTAGTATTTATACAAACTTTGGAAATCACACCAGAATTATATCTCAAAACAATTTGTGACTCATTGTATTTTAAAGCTTTCGGAATTCTCCCCAAACTTCGATAAATTTGAATTCAAATAAAAATATAGGAGATAAAGGAAACCCAAACAGACAATCACTGTATAGATGTATAATGTATATGTGTGTAGAAAAACACATGTTTACACAAACATGCATATATATGGTTGTAAGTATAAGTATATCTATATCTATCTATCTATAGG
>JABASP010003896.1:0-12032 GCA_019776565.1 Sminthurinus signatus
AAAACGAAACACTCCAAGACTAAAATTCTTGAAGATTATAATACCTAATTTTTATAAGTATTCCACGAAAAATCAAAAGTAAAATCTAATTTTTAAAAATAAAATTGGCATGCCCGTGGACATAAGTAGTGTTTATGGGTTTTCTTTTTCTTGTTGGATTGTGATGTACGTATCAGAAATCCGAAATTAATAGTGAATTGTATTACATTTAAGCTGCTGGACATTGTATTGAGATTAGGAGTTTTGGTTGATGTAGGTGTGTATTTTATTACTTTTAGGAATTACACTTAATGTGAGAGGAGTTTCAATTAGGAATTAAGGGAATGCTCTAGAAAATACTTGAACGGTTTAAAAAGCTTCTCATTCTTTCATTGTCTCTTTTTACCTGACAATGTTTTAGAATTTATTATTATTACATTCGTAACGTAAATCGTAAATTGAAAATGAAGATGATAATTGATGATAAAATCTATTGGGATTATGATTTTTGTGTTCTAAAAATATCCATGTGCTACTTTTGGTTGTAGTGACTTATTTATTTGTTTACTGAATTAGTGAGGAATGCATACATTATATTATATATTATAGCTAAATTAAATGTACAAACATACATATCATTTTTGAGCAAATATATATATTGTAATTTTATTGAATGAAGGTGTGTACGTCCTTTTGGACGTTTAATTTTTTTTTGTACTGTTCATCACTTGATTTGGCATGGTGGTCTCCGTAGTTTCAAATGGGTGTCCGACCTTTTAACTATGAGTTTGGGTGTGTACATTCAATTGTAGATATATTATATATTATAGCCAAAATTTTGTACATGCTGTTAATTGTATACACCAATTTTGAAAACCATAGACATTAGACATTAGACGTGAACTCGTAATTTTCATAACGTTTTTTATTCCTCTTATGCTTTTAATCTATTTCTTTTGAGGAGGAGCAGGCGTTTTAAGTTTTTAGGCAATTAGTAATTAGGTAGAGATTTGAATGGATTCTTTATTGTTTCTGATCATTTGGGTTATTACCGGGTTTTTAGGCGTGTAAAAAATCCCGATATTATACAAAAAAAACGTGTTTGATTTCACAAATTCTCATTCTTGTGATGCTTTTTTTCATGAGTGTACTAAAATACTATGCACTGCTAGTAAATAAATTTCCATATGACAGAAAAGGAGGGTTCTCTACATTTCGACTTTCGACCTTCATTTGTTTCCTGATGACTCAGTGATTGATGTGTTAAATTGGATTCAGGAAATTTTTATGTTCATCATCGAAAGTTGAGCCGGACGAGAGGTTACATAAATAACGCACACTGACGCATGGATAATCATTTCAATATAATGCAGACCGTAGTCAGCGATGCATTAAAAAAGATAGATTTTTTTGGTAGTAAAAATTTCCAAGCACTGCAAACTGGAAAACACGAGGCCTAGTTTTTATTGTTTTTATTATATTGTGCATTTAGATATGAATTTCAACCACATCTCTCTCTCTCTCTTTCTGAGTGCCACTTGCTGTGCGTGTTATTATTTAGATTTTTTTGTAGGGCAAAACTTGTCACCAAATATTGGAATGCTAGAGTATTTATAAACAAATAAATGTACATTCTATGCACAAAAGCTTATTTTGCTACTGAATACGCATATTTTACGATTTACGATTCTGTTTTTCATATTATGGTGCAGAATGTAACTTCCGTTAAAAATTTTAAATTTAATTCTTCAAATGTTGTGATGCACCTTTTATAAAGACAAACATATCGACAATCGACAGCCAATATGCAGATAAATAAGCTTTTAAGTCTCTTATGCAGCTGCAAATGATCTGTTTCAAAACGTCCTTCATAATTCTCTGTATGGAATTATGACAGAAAATGAGAGGAATTAGTAAATAGTGTTCCATCATAAAAGTGTGTTTAAAAAAAATTGAGCAACGATTTTAGTTGAATTCCTTAGTTGACTTGAAGCTTGAAATGTCATCATGTTCCATTATTGTATAGACTATATGACATCAGTTCCTTTTTTAAACCACAAGTTACGAGTACTCTTCACTTTTTATCTATTGGCAATGACATATTTTACTCATATTGATTGAACATGAAAAAATACTTCCCAAAAAAAAAAACTACAAATGAGAGTTTTAATACCTTGATAAAAAAAATACTAATTATACAAAGTACTACACTAATAATAATAATAGTTAGAGACGTAGAAATTCACTTGTTGAGAATATGGAGCTAGTATAATATATACTGTGTGTATTTAGTATTTACAGAGTTATTTCCGAATATGGTGTTAGAATCTCATGAGAAGACAGTAAAGAACAATTTAACTACATGATTTTGAAATACGGGGACGTCCATCCCTGATAAGGATAAGTGCTAAGCTCAGATAAAGTGAAAAGATATTGGGATTTGGTATTTTCTACATACTTTGTGTAGTAGTAGAGTAATTTGGAAATAAGTGTATACTTTGTAATGACTACTAATAAGACAAAGATACTATACGATACTATGTTGTATATGCTTAGTGATCTATAGCTAAAGTCTACAAACTACAAACTACAATAAAGGTAAAAATAAAATGATGAGGATACTTAGGATGACAGATACAGTGTACAGGGTACAGGTATTTAGATATGAGAATGAAACAGCATTACAGAACAGAATTTCTCTTACCTCTTCTTTCATTCTGTCCACGGGACTTCATACCTTTGGTTTAAAATTTTAAACCATGGCTAATAAAAGTAGATGTGAAATGGTATTCAAGATTAGTTTGCTTAACATTGAGTGATCAAAATGGTTTTTTGATTGCTGTTGTAAGTTGTATATTGTATATGTTGTACATTGTTGGTTCATGATATGGTACAACATTGGATCAGTTGAGAAATCATAAATATGATGGATTTTCTACTTATAATATTCTACTTTTGCTGTTGTTATTGATGTTGATGTTGTTCTAAGCAAGTCTCATATAGAAACCAAATGAAATAATGATGATGAAGATGATAATGATGTAGGAATGTAGTGTTAGTGTCCATATATGGCTTCAATTTCGCTTTCACATTGTGTAACACGGACTACATACTGCATACTGCATACTACTTACACATGATGATGTATGATCTATGATGATATTGTACCAATAAATACAATATTTAGAATTTACAAATGTTTCAATCTGTATAGTCTACAGTCTTATTTGTATTTGTATGAAGCTCTCAATTCTCAATATAAAATACACACATTTTTGTCTGTATTATTGAGTTATTTGGAGATTGAAGATTGAAGATATGTGTATTGGAATGACTGTGACTGTGTCACTTGACAGAATCATAGTAATAACAATGATAATGAATCGTTACACTTACAAAATCATGTGCCTTATGCTTTATGATTGATTAAGAATCAACTACCGTTTTTTCTCGTCTCTCTCTTTCTCTCTCTGTATTTCACACACAAACACACTTGTCAGTTTGTTGTTGATGTTGGTATAGGTTGTCGACTGTTTTTTTTAGCGATTCTTTTGAATTGACTGCAAATAATGATTATAATAATAATAATATCAGTACTTATTTGGTCGTATTACCTTTACTGGTGTGTTGTTGTTGATTCATGATAACTGTTTATTAATTTATTAGTGGATAATGATATGAGATATTTCAAAAAATACAAAAGTATGTAATGTGTAATGTGTAACTGAACATTTTTTTAGTTATTACAATATGACATGACGACGGTGGGGAAAAGTTAACATTATTATTGACAGGAGTGTAATGTTATTAATTATTGTTTGAAGAAATCATCAGTGCTACTGTGTGTACATTGTACATATCTGCCTTGAGGTGAAAGCTCTATCATGTAGAAAAGAGCATTATTACAAGTACAAGTATGTATTTATAGGGGCATAGAGATGTGGATGTAGACAATGTGAGGTGAGGTTAGGGACAAATTTGTGAAACAACGTAAACTGATTAATAATGATTCAAAATTACCTGTGATTTTTGTACAACCAACTTTCATTAGTTTACTTTAGTACAGCATGACATACATACGTACATGAGAAACCTTGTCTTGAGTGTTAACCGTCTTTGTCTTTTAGTTTCTCTACTAATTTTAATTTGTATATGGTGCGTGGTACATGTAAGTTGTAGATACGTATTTGTAAAATTCATGAGTAATGATTCATTTTTACATTTTGAAAAGCTCACTGAACACTGAACACAAATTGAAAGTAATTGATAAAAATCATGTGAAATGTAATGTTGTACTATTAAAATCATGGTTATCACTTTTCTTGTATTAATATGTAGCATGTACTTCGAAAAAGATAGTGATCAATTTTATAAATTCACGAGTCTGTGTATGGTAACGGATCTATTCCTTGCTGCCCAAATGACACCAAATCACACAAAGTGTACAGTGTACCTAAACGTTCAAGTATTATTACTGTATCGATAAAAAAGAGAACAGAAATTGCAATGGCATACAAGTACCAATTACAAATATGTGAATCATATAAAAGTATACAACATACAAACAAAAGAATAGATGAGGCATCTTAATAAAGTTTGTTGACAAATAGTATGTGATAGGAATTTTTTTTATTGATGTGAAAACTATCTTCATGTCTTCCTCCCTTGTTCACCTGTATAAAGTACATTGTACACTGTGTACATACAGATATTCTCACATTGCTATGTAGATTTCTTATCTACACGTCCATCATTTTGTTACTTGTTCTGTGTGCCTAATTAATAATTGATAATGGACGTCACAGGAGAAAACGAGGAATGTGTACTGTGTACATACGATGTGTAGATATTATTATAAATTATATGTACAAGTAAAAGAAAAATAATAACAAACATTGATAGTTGATAGCTGTGTAAATGACATGATACGTACATAATATATTTACCCATACATTTCTACTTTGTCTTCTTCACTCTTGATTCTTGATAGTTATTTATAGCCTGTTGTTTTCCTCTCTATCGACAGGAGAAGAGGATAGTCCTTCAATTACTGTCAATTCGTTTCTTGTTCACAGTGATGTAGTCTGTCATATTTTTTAAACCACAGTACTGCACTTGCTCCTAAAATTTAGTCCATGTTCCATGGTATTTTTCTTGGTGATTAGTGATTACTGGTTACATAACCCATGAATGTATATGTTTATGTATATACAAATGTAGATGTTTATATTTTGCAGTTTTTTTCATATGATTTCATGATTTTCAATAGGAGGAAAACCATCTTTATTTTTGTAGTATACGTATTACATGTACATATAGACACGAGCATGCAGATGAATGTAGTATCATGATTTAGTCATCATCAGCGTCCATGTGCCTTGTGTAAATGTAGGGTAAAAATAATGTGCTTTGAGTTTCGTGGAGTTAAGATTTGAGTGCACAAGGTTACACTTCATTCTTAAGGAAAGATGATGATAATGAAGACAAAGTTACTGTGACGTTCTTTCTTCTTTCCATTACACATCTCATTATAATTATTATGCATCTGAATGCATTATGATGTAAAACTAAAACGACAGTGGAAAAAAATTATGTCTCAGTTTGACTCATTTCTATTAATGTAAAAGTAAAACTAAAAAAAGTAAAGCAACGTGCTGTATTTATGTATTATGAAACTGCGTTACAATTTGACTTTGGTATGTATATGCTTTTGTTTTGTTATTATTGTTATGCATGTATTTAGAACATTGTCATTAAAAAAAATAGACATAAAAGCATCCGTACAAAGTTGAATTTACAATTATGTTAATAAATGTTTAAAAGAATAGCAGAGAGGAGAGAGTATTATCTAAATGTTTTGCATGGACAGTAGAGTGTGAAATAAAGAAAGTACCGTACAACTCACAAGAGTGCCCCATCATGTATGTATAATGTATAGATTATACACATGTTCTTTGAGCTATGAATATTTTCCTGGAGTAGTTTTAGAGTTTAATAATTCTTGAAACTAAATAGGAGTTTAAAAGTATGAGGATTTCATTTAAAGTTCTAAATAAACATAACATATGACATATGAAGAAGAGATGTGGTAATATTAGAATCATTTACAGCTTTTAAAATCTTACGTTGAATCAAAGGCACATTCTTATTGTTCTCGATTCTCGAGCATTACAAGTATTTATTATTTTCCTTATCATTTTTTTGTACTATCAAAAAGTGCTAAATAAATCTCAGAAGATAAAATGTATGCACATGTAATTGTTTTTCCTTACTTGAGTAATGATAACTATTTACGTAGTGTTTACATGTATTTTTGTCATTACGTAATCTTTTGATTACTTTTTGTTTGTGTGTGATCCTGGAAGTTAGATTATTATCACTATTATTTTGAGGGAGGAGATCACTTTAGAGTTCTTTTTTTTATTGTTATAAGTTACAATACAAAAATGTAATTTATGGACATTTATTCAACGTTTTATGTAGCAGTCTGGTTTAATCCAAATAATTGTTAGGAGAAGCTCCTGTATGATTGTATAATATTTAATAGTATATTGTGTCGTTTCAGACCAGTGAAATATGCTATATGATGTTTACAAATAAATACACATACAATTTATACAGTGTGTACATTATTATTTGATATTTAATGCCATTACGTCATTGTTATATAATTTTTTTAATTTTCCTGGTTGTTTTAAGATAATTTTAATATTTCAATGAAATTTTTTACATTTGCTCATTGTTGAAGATTTTGTATTTTGTACAAGCCATCGACCATCTGCTTATTTTTGAACATCAATGTAAATTTTAAAATGAAAAGGATGTATTATTCTGATGTCCGCGTTGTCTCAATATTCTGTAGTAAACAGTACAGGTATTAGTTTCAAATCAGAAAAGGAAAAAATACTAAATTCTAAATAGTAAACGCTAAAAACTTGGTGCAGAAACGTTTTACTGAATACATATACATATATACATACACGGCGACAAGAAGATGACTGAGACAGTGGACAAGTACATGAAGTTTGCTATGTATTCAAAAAATTGTGTAATCATAAGGCATGCTGTATTTTGTATTCAATTGATATTCATGATTCCGTGACTTGTCTTTGGGATTTTCTATTCAAAATTCAATCTGGTGTTCACTGAATTTCAAGACCAAAAAACCTATCCATTAATTAGTAGTCGTACTGACAGGAATATGAATAACCATGCAATTTTTTCAACTGTTGTTGTAGATGGTATTGAATTGTGACAAAACGTGTGTACAGCATACGCATATTCATGAATATGAATGTATAATGTACACACTTACACCTTACACAGATGCAGTGGATTCTGCATCTATAATCGCTACTACTGATACTGATATTGTCTACTGTCTGCTCGAGTCTAGATTCTAGAGTCTAGTATACAAACTTGTTGGAGTCATGATATATTATTTTATGGCATGAGCAAGTTCCAGTGTAGAGCGTAGAATGGTGTGAAAAGAGGACATTATGAGACACAGGTTGAGTCTAAAGGTAAACTCATAAATCATCAACTTGTAGAGTGTTGTCAGAATGAGAATGAGAAAGGGAAACGAAGAATGTGATACGTTGTGTGTTTTCAAATGAAGAATGTGAATGAGTAGTAAAGATGACAGTGGGTACATCTGTTTTTCTTTTTTCTCTCTGGTGTTAGTTGCATAACATACAAAATAACATGAGAAATTCGAATGATACACATGGAGTATGTTTTTTCTGTTTCCGATGTCAAAGTCAAAGTCATCTCAGGGAAAAAGTTTAATCTTGATATTTAAAGATCATATCATTTTTCTGTAAAAATTCCTGTTGATGTAAAACTTGTAGGCATTGTTGCATGTACAATAAAGAGGTTACTGAACGGAGTAGAATGTGTATAGTGGATAAAATTACTCCAAGATTTAATATCACTTGAAAAAAGATGAAATTTGACCCGAATGACAATTTTTGGTTTTGTTCTATTGTAGAAAATTCCATTTACATTGGTACATAGTAATAAATTGTAATTTTAGTGAATGAAGGATGAAATAATAATTAGTTTATTAACAACACGTTATTTTCTTTTAATTTTTGTAGATGTGGACACTCCGCAGCCGGATGAAAAATCCCTCATTACCTATATTTCTTCCTTATACGACGCCTTCCCTGAACCTCCTCGTCTTCATCCTCTGTATGACACAAATTCTCAAAAGAAATGGGAAGAGTACAGAGAAATCGCATCAAATTTGTACACCTGGATAAGACAACATGTTGCCATAATGCAGGATCGTCATTTCTCTTCTTCGTTGATCGAGATGAGAAAGTTAGCTGCAGAAATGAATCGATTCCGTGTAGAAGAACTGCCATCACGTTCTCATGAAAAACAGAGGCTTGCCTACATCTTCAAAGAAGTCGAGGTATTTTTTGTAAAGACTAAGAGGCTATTTGAAACTTTGTGAATGTACTCTTATTAATGATTTTCAAGTCATTCAAAACTTAACTTGATATTTGAAGCATTTCCAACTGTTGTACAAAAACTTAATATTTCTTTTGTTTTGATTTTTTTTGCCCTAATGTAGAAACATTTCCATGATGGTGACATTGACCGAGAATTACATATAGATAACATTGAAAGGAGTTGGCAGACTCTTCAATTGTGTCATCAGGAAAAAGATCAAGCAATCCATGAGGAAATTAAGAAATTAGAAAAATTACAACGAATTGCTGAAAAGCTACAAAGGGAAGTACGTCAAGTTGAGACGAGATTAGACGAAGTAGAACAACGAATTGAAGAAGAAGCCCGTCGAATTGTAAGTATTATCTATAATATTTGTAGTTTTATTTTTAATAAAATTTAAATACTGTCAATAATAATAATAAAATTAATAATAATAATAATTATTGATTGATTAAAAATGATTTCGTTTTCATTCTAGGACCGACTTCATCCACTAGATGCCAAACACAATTGTGATCAGCTGGAGAGAGATATGCAATTGACCGAAGATACGATCAAATCCATGTTCACTGATGCTCAAAGCCTTAGAGACGCCCGTTATCATCAAGCAACAGATTTGCACAAAATGGTTCAACAACTTCATCAAAGGTGGATTAATGTTAGAACTTTACTTCACAATCGACTGCTCTCCAAATTGGCTTCAATTTCTTTCCCAATCGAAGAAAAGACAGTGACCAGAATGTCCAAAACCGTGCTCGAAACTCGATTAGTAGAAACCAATCAACATTTCCGATTTGTTCAAGAAGTCTCTGATTGGATTAGGAATAAACAGGTATGAAAACAAATTCGTTTTTTTTTCAAATTCATACAACTAATGATAATAATTAATGATTCAAAGAATCAAAAATGTCATTCAAATTCAACTAAATTATAATATTTTTAACTTTTGTTCATGTGTAGAAACAATTACAAGATGCAGATTATGGTAGTGATTTACCTTCTGTACAAGCTGAATTAGAAAAGCAGCTCAAGGAACATAAAAGTACTGAAAAGTTCCAATCCAGTATCGACAAGTGTTCTTCTGCTAAAGTAAGTTTTAGCTTTCCTTCTAATTCTCTGTTTATATGTCAAGTCACTTTATTGACTTGACAAAGATAGATTACTTGTGAATTTACTATTTGACATTGAATAGAATTTTGGAATTTGGCATAAATAATGAAACCATGTGATTTTTGTTTTTAAAAATGACAGAGCTCCTTCCACGGAGATGAATTACAGCTATACATTAATTACTTGAACGGAGTCCAGAAGACATATGGAGATTTACTCATGTCTTCCAAAAAGAGACAGTCCGACCTTGAAACTCTTATGGATTTCGTCCAAAGTGCAACTAACGAGCTTATTTGGTTAAGTGAGAAGGAAGAACGGGAAATTACTAGAGACTGGAGTTCTAAAAATTTGAATTTAGTCGAAGTAGAGCAATATTATGAGGTATGTAAAATCAATCAATACATTTTAAACATCTTACTTTATGGGCAATGGGAATTACTAGTGATCAGTGATGATTGTTAAAAAATATGTAAACATAGTAAATTTGACAAATTGAAATTCCTTTCTGTAAACTACCTTTGAGTATATTAACTTTCTCTCTTGTATTTTACTGTCAACTTTCAACTTTACTGTACTTTTTACTATTTGCATGTGGTTGTGGGCTACACATATTATTCTATTTCATTCTATCTAAACAATTTCTTCATCTATTAAAAAAAACTATAATATTGACGCTTTTGTCGATTGATGTGTTTCACATGTATCAGCACTGTTTTGGTGGCGGTGGTGAGGCAAGTATTAAAAAAGTATTATCATCAATGTTACTTTAATTACATTCTTGTTAGTTTTTGCTTTTAGAATCTTAGCTAATTAATTCCTACTATACTTTTACATTTCAACTCTTCTCTCTACTAAATGAATAACTTTAATTTGAGTGTACACTTACATATTTAATATTTAACCCTTGTTTTGTATCAACTGTTTTTCATTCTTGCTTGAATTTTGTTGATCAATAATGTTTTTAGCAATGATAATAAATAATTAACAGTAAACTAATGAATATTTTTTGTGTTTGTTTTTCAAAAAAGGCTCTTATGAGTGAATTAGAAAAACGTGAAATTCAATTCAATGCAGTTCAAGATAGAGGAGAATCTTTAGTTCTTCAACATCACCCAGCTAGCAAATGCATTGAAACCTACATGTCCGCCATGCAAACTCAGTGGTCTTGGCTTCTTCAATTGACACTTTGTCTTGAAACTCATCTCAAATATGTGGCCACTTACCAACAGTATTTTACCGATATTCGCGAATGTGAACAACAAATAGCCAGGTATGTAATAATACAAAATAAAGCTAGAAACTCGGATGTTTGAGCAAATCTTGATGAATAATAATATTTAATATTTTATGGTAATTAAAGTTTAACTGTGTTACTAATATTTTATTGTTTTGTTTTTTTGGATTTTTAGGAAAGAAGAATTATTAAATTCCACATTTAGTAAGTCCGACTTCACTCTTGATGAGGGAGAAGTATTATTAAAAGACATGCAAGACATGCGAGATGAATTAACCAAAGTGAGTGTATTAATTTTTAATCCTTAAATGCAAGCTACGATTCACAACTTTATGAATATTTTATATGTATTGTAAAAATGGCTGTGAAATATTTTTGGTGACTATAATTTCCTGTATGTTTATTTTGTAGTATGGAGATTTTGTTCAAGGTTTAACAAACCAAAGCCGTGAGATTATTCCATTGAAACAACGCAAAACCAATGTTACTCGACCTATTAGTGTCACTGCCATATGTAACTACAAACAAAATAACGTAAGTGGACCATTTTTATGAGTGTTTTATATTTTATGCATGACGCATAATCTTTTTTTAATAATAATTAAGTGTACATCTTGTAAATAATTTTGAAATATAATAATAACTAATAACATATTTGTATATCATTTTAATTTCAGCAACAAATGGTTATTAGTAAAGATGAAAGATGTACTTTACACGATAATAGTCAACGAGTAAGATGGAGAGTTACAAATTCTTCCGGTTTAGAAGGAATGGTTCCAGGGGTTTGCTTCCTCATTCCTCCTCCAGACAAAGAAGCTTTAGATGCTGTAGAGAGAATTCGCAGACAGTACGACAGAACTGTCACTCTCTGGCAAAAGAAGCAATTGAAAATGCGTCAAAATATGATCTTTGCCACAATTAAAGTAGTTAGAAGTTGGGATTTAAGTCAATTCTTAGCTATGGGTGCTGAACAAAGAAATGCCATTAGACGAGCTCTTAATGAAGATGCCGAGAAATTAATTCAAGAAGGAGACCCTGGTGATCGTGCCTTGGTAATTTTTCTTATTTGTTTTTTACTTTGATTTCTGTCTTTTATTTTTCTTCAATGATAAATTATAAATATGGTAAATAAACACGGGTACAGGAGTACCTAAGGAGGGAGCGAGCCAGAAGAAAGCAGAGATTATAATATTATATTGAAGTAACTGACTTCTGAAAATATTATAATTTTTGGAAGAAACTTACA
>JABASP010003897.1:0-12032 GCA_019776565.1 Sminthurinus signatus
ATTGCAATAGATATATAATAGACTGAAGAGTGAATGAATGAATGAAGCTGAGTGCATTCTGCATAGGAATTACAAATTAGGAATTAATAATAATGATAATAATGCTAATACTATAGAGTATTGAGTTTTGAGTATTGAGTGAGACGTTGTCTTTTGGTTTGGTTTGTTTTTGTTTTCATTTTCATTGAGTGAGGTTGAGAGTTGAGAATTTGAGAGTTTGATTGGATTGGCAATCTCAATTGACTTGGATTTTAATTTGACAGCAAATTGCTCAGATGGGGATTGGAATTAAACATGTAGAAATTCACACTATCATTTACAGTTTACAGTTTGCAGTCCATTTTCCTCTGTGTTTAGTTACATGTGTAACCTGTAACAGACAGCTAGCTAAAAGCTAACAGCTAAATACTAAATACAGTGAGTAAAAAGAGCATTTCAAATTTCAAAGTGATCAGTGTATGATATATTATGTATTCTGTTTATCAGTTATCAGGTATCAGATTGGCGATAGGCGATAGATGACAGAGAATGGAGAACAAAAGAGGCTTGAAATTAAAATCCAAATCCAACTCCAAAGCTCCAAAGAACAAGTCAAAGTCAACACAGTACAAAACACAGGGGTGTGAATTTTCCATTTTCCATCTGTAGCATTAATAATTAATATTATATAGGCAATTCAGGTATTATGTACTGTTTTTGAACTTAATATTGCATACAATTGCATACAGTATTTTAGCATATTACATAATCAGGTAATACATTATTATTTATTATTGGTATCATGAACATTAAACATTGAACATAGTTTTCTTTTTTTCCTTCTGGCTTCTGGGTTTTGGGGTAGTAAAAAATATTACATATTATGTGGAATTTAAAATATTATAGAAAATAAACTTATCAAGATTTTATCTAGTGTTTAATGTAAATGTCAAATTTACAACTTTAATTACACCATGTTTTATAATTTATTCATTATTCTATTGCTCACTTGAATTTTGATTCTTGGTTCTTGATTCAGTTCCTCGGGTCATGCATAAGAAATAAGAACAAAAGGAGAAGGAGAAATACCTTTCATAACGTCATTCAGAATTCAGAATTCAGACTCAAGTAGCTACTGAATATTGCTTTTTGGTTGTTGATGGACAGCGGACAGCGGACAAAATGCTTAGAGCTTGCAGATAGTTTTCAAAATGACAGAACACTTGACGCTTTTGAGCTTTTGACACTTTGATTTTCAGGTTTTGTCCTTTATGTCAGTCTTATATCAAGCAGATCTAACAGGTGTACGATTTCTGAATTTGATACGCTTTACATGCTAAATAGAGAAGCTGGGTTTTCTGAACCTTTGCTAAAAGTTTGCTATTTATTTGCTTGCAGTAGAGGAATTCTCGAAATTTATTAGCTTTGGAAGAATACAGAATACAGTATGCGCATACAAATGATAAATGATTCAATATATAAATGAATGGATAGCATAAAATTAACATAAAATATGGAAAGTGGAATGCGGATCATATTCACACATTTTCCGCATCCAAATGCACAAATGACACTTTGTTGTATTCACCACACTTCATGAGAGTACTCCAAGTACAAATAAATATTATGCGGATTTTAATGTAAAGCTGTTTATGGTTCATGGAAGTGCATTGTGTGTGCAGTGTGCAGTATGCACAAAGAGACGTGATTTTCAACTCATTTTATTGATCATTCATCTGTCATCTGTGTAGCACGTACAATATTCAATGTACTTTGTACTTTTTGCAAACGCTGTAAAATGTGCAATAATAATTAATTCAATGCAATTTACTATTTACTGCAGTTTGCAGTTGCATTTCAACGTGACTCCATACTCCATAATCCATAATGTGTGAAAACACTTTGAATAATATTTATGCATATAGGCATTTTAGGCATGTACAGTTTGCTTCCGTTCCTTATTTATTTTTGTATATGATTTAATTCAGCACTCAGTATTCTGCATTCAAGCTACAAACAAGGTGTGAGAATTAATAACATGAAATGCCAAAATAGCCAGAGGTGAAAAAAAACAAGAGTTTTATGTTTTATGTTTTATGTGCACGCGTATGTACAAAAAATACAAATATGCAAATGACGTTCATAGACACTTCACGCTGTCTTGACTGTTTGTAGTTTGTAGTTTGTAGTAGCGGACAGAGAATAGACAAGAGACAAGATGACTGACAAGTGGCAAGTGACAATTGACAGTTGGAAGTTGGAAATGAAATGAGAGCTGAGAGGAAGGGAGAGGCCAAATGCAAAATTTTAAATGTAGACAGAACTATGCGACAATTGAAAGTCCTTTTGAGTTTAGTTTAAAGTTTACAATTTAAACTTTTTAAAATCCCGTTTAGTTTCTGGACGTGGACGATAGATACATTTTAATAATTTTGGATTTGGATGTAAAAATCAACTAATTTTACGTAAATTAAAGTTGGAATTGAATAAAATTCTAAATGGCTCAACTATTTAAAGTGTCAAGTGTTAAAGTGTTCGGTTCTAAAACGGTCGAATGAGAATAAAGTAAAAAGTTATTTTGTGACAAGTCCCAATGCAATCCAATGTCGACATTTTATAGGTATTTTTGATCATTTTTGTCTAGATACTTTCTGCTTTAAAAGCTTTCAACCACCGGTATTTACCTTTACCTATACATCTAGAATGTTGAATACAGAAGAGTACAAAGTAAAGAGTTAAGGCTGCCTAATTACTCTCTTGATAATTATTGTTATTACGTGCAATCGAGGGATGCTGAGTGAGAGTATCGAGTATCGAGAAGTTATTGAGTATAGAATATTGAATATACCTCTGCTGTGGAGTGCGAATAAACAATAAACAAGTGCGTGATACATACATACAGCACAAATACAGCAGTCAGTTTGCACCTCAATAACACTCATCGACGCTCTTTACTCTTTACATTTTAGCTTTTAGCATTCAGAATTTTTTGATACAATTTTTTTTGCATAATCTGAAATAGTTTATTCATTGATTCTTCCATTCATTTTATTCTGTACTATTTATTATTTACCACTTTTGATACTCTATACTTTAACTTTATACTTATTACTTATACAATTAAGTAGACAATGGACATCTGTGTGTACTTAATTTGATAGGTATTCGTATGTAGATTGTAGATCATGCAACAGTTAATATGTGCTACAGTTACAATTATATTTACATTTATTATTTATTTACACTTGTTTGCTTAATAGTTAATAGTTAAGTTAAGAAAACAGGAGTGTGTATTGGTTATTGTGTATTGGCAGGAGGCAGGGAGCATTCCTTGTAATTAAGTATTTACTCCATATTTCTTACTCTATATTCCAATATCCCAATTTGTGACACTGTGAAAAGTCAACAGTCAAAATTCAAATGAAATACATTTTATTCAGTGTAATATACTAAGCCTTTTGCTACTATATATTACTTATTTCTTATATCGATAGTCGATACAATAATAATTGTTGATTACAATTTACAATTGCACTCTATTGCAGAAATGGCTGAAATCAACAGATGAATCACATTCATATTCATATTCATCAGTGCAGTGTGCAGTGGTCACTGCTTATTGATAATAATAAATTATTGGGGTAGGTATGATAATAATATTGCTGACATTGGACGTTGGATGTTGGTTGCACAGTGCACTACATTCCAAATTCGACATTCAAAATCAACTATAGCTCTTATTCTTGTTATTCTGTTATCTGTTATACGACTTCTTATGTAAAAGGCAGAATGCAATGGGCAATAAATAAACACTGATTATTTTGATAGTGGTCTCTATCTCGTAAACAAAGCACCAAAAGCACAAACCACAACAAAGTTACATCCATGACTCCCGATTCTATTTTATCTTTATTATCATTGTGGGTTTTGCTAGTAAAATTGCTATGCTTTTGTGCATAATAAATGATAACTAATTTAAGCGCATGCCAATTATTCTCAATTATTTACGCGGTGCTCTTTGACAATAATTACAATTAGTACTTTGTAGTTTGTAGATTAGCGGTGGTTCTTTGGAACTGGAAACTGCGACTTTTCAGGTTTTATCAATGCGCTTCTCGTTTTTCTATTACACAGCTACAAAATCCTGTACTTTTTGCACCAACTCTTCCTTTTATTACCTTCAATTTGCCATGTTCAATATTTAGTATGTATTCGTGCATTTCAAGATAGATAAAAATGGATGAAACTCACGGGAAAATTGACAAAAACAATTTGAGCCAGCATAATAATTCCAGTTTTACAAAAACACTCTTTTCTCTCAGCTTTGAAGACACACTGGAAAAGAAAGAAATAGGGCAAATCTCTTTGTTTTTCATATCACGCGCCTCCTTTTTGCATTCTTCGTCGCAGGTAAACAGGGCTTAACATTATTTGTACTAACATTTTGTGAGGGACGAGAAACGAGAACAGTGAATCAAAACTAAAATTTTTAAGGGCGAGGACAAAGTTCCTGTGGCGGTGTTTTGACGACTGGTGCTGGAGTTTTAAATTTTTCTCCCGGGGATCAAAGTGGTCAGGATTTGTGCTTGTGGATTATTAAGCTTCCGGTGACGTCCAGAAACATCCTTTTACAATTGAATCAAATCCCACTGTCGAGTCCTCTCAACTTTTACTCTCCAGAAGTTCCCATTGCCGGACAACATACAATTTTCCCCATAGAGTACAACCTATTTTCTTTAAATAGTTTTTTTTCTTAACTCATTCATAGCTGTATTTCAAATTGTTTAGTTTCAGGATTCTTCACCCATAAAAATAAACATTTCTCTCCAATTTCTGCAGAATTTTAACATGCGCCAATGCTGGTAGCACAATTTCTGTGAATGGATCAACCGTGGTTATTGTTTGGACTCCATCCTCATCTCCCCGTGAAAACGGTGTTTCTAAATCTCTCTTATCCTTCACATGGGAAAGTCAAATAAAGAGTTCGGAGTCAGATTTAGGTGTAGCAGGTGCAATTAATTATATGGAAGCAAATGAGGGACTATTTTCATGGGTAAAACCGGGTGTGAGTGAAAAAACTCTTTTGTGGGCTCTCAATACCTACTAAATCAAAATCAAAATCACACGTGTTTCTTGATTTGACCATTGAGACGGAATTTGAAAAATGCGAGTTGATTGATCCATGTCTCTGCTCTTACTTTGGAGTTTATGAAGTTCACGACAACTGTTTACGCGCCATCTCTACGTGAGAGAAATTAGTACAACTGTTCTAAATTCTTTATGAAACATTAACAAATATTCATTAAATAATTTGATGATCATTATTCGTGTTTTGACAACATCATGAATTTAGTGACTGCAGTCGCTCTTCAAATTTACAAGTTCCTCGTGTGCGTTCTCATCTCATCGCTTTCTCTTTTGTCAACCCCGAGTTTCGACGTGACATGAATCACGTTACTTTGACATGGAAAGGTGGAGAACCGGAAGAAGAGGCCACAAATTGTGAGAATCCACCACTGAATATAAAATAAAATGGTCTTATTTTCTTATCAGAAATAAAATAAGTATGGAAGAAAAAAATAAACAGTATGGATTATAGAGTATGGAGCAAAAATATGAATAAATTATAGATGCTTTTATCTTAATAAATAAAATACTTTTTCACACATGTCATGTACGAGGAAACAAAGATTTATTAAGTATTTCCGAAAACAACCATCATCATAATAATGATTCAAGCACATAAATTACAACAATAATTTAACAGGAAGTTTGAAGATGTTGGACAGAATAGTATCCAATTTGTGTTTGTATTTCAGAAGTATAGGAAAGATTCTCAAAAGTCTTCCATTTGCCGTTTACCGGTTTACCGGTTATCCGTGGCATTTGGAAATCGTATAAAACTGACTAAATTCTTGTGATGTAAAGATTTAGGAAGTACTATAGTTACTATAGTTTATAGTCTACAGTGGTTGACAAACTTAACCGATGACGGCACGTCCATAAGCTGGAGCGGCAGCATAGGCAACTGGGGCAGCAACCTAATTTGAAAATATAAGCAAATAAATTACTTAAAGAATTTTTGGACAAGAAAGTTTTTTCAAACGTGTAAAAGATAACTAAATTTTGGTTAAAAGTTACTACCTTGGCAACGACTGGAGCGGCGGCTTTGACAACAGTTGGAGCAGATCGGTCAACAACAGCGTTGAATCCATGGACGGGGTCAGCAGTGTAGGTGACAGTTCTGATGGAACCGTCTGGTTCGACAAGGGAGTATTGTCCTTGAACAGCATCTCCATTTCTGGATTCGGAGTGAGCGTGTTGATCTCCGGTGAGTCCGTCTTGGATGCTGTATCCGTAGTTGTATTGTGGTGCTGGGTCAAAAGGTTCAGCAGCAACAACAGCCTTGGCAACTGGGGCGGCGTAAGCGAGGGGAGCGGCAACCTTATTTTATAAAATTAATAAATATTAAATTAAAGAATGCTTTCAAAAAATTTCAGATTTTGTCAAAGATCTAAAAGATTCTTGTGGCTAAAAATGGGTACCTTGGCGACGGCTGGTCCGTGGGCATAGGCAACGGGAGCGGCAGCATAAGCTTGACGGGCAAGGACCTGTTGATAACCATACTTTCAGGTTTTTCGCATTGACAATAGAAAAAATTTGATATTATAATAATTGCCTGTATTTTTAAATCATGCCATCACGAATCACGAGCGTCTTCTTTCTCGATTCGCCAACTCTCCAACACTTTTGTCCGCAGAATCTCCTTTTCTCTTCTCTAAAAAATACACTTAAAAACACTTAGAAATAATAGATTAGAAACTTACAGCGGGTTGAGCAGCATATGCAACTCCAGCTGGGGCAACTCCGACAACTCCGGCGCTAGCAGCGGCGGCAAAAGCCAAGAGGGCGACGATCTATTTGAAATTCAAAGAAACGATAAAAAATTAATGAATTTCAAACACTTTAGACACTTTTGAATTTCGTAGGTTCAATAGAAAACAGAAAAGGAAAATCCAAGAGAACGTCACTGG
Source organism: Sminthurinus signatus (assembly GCA_019776565.1). NCBI lineage: Eukaryota > Metazoa > Arthropoda > Collembola > Symphypleona > Katiannidae > Sminthurinus > Sminthurinus signatus. The sequence goes on from JABASP010003897.1 coordinate 7,014, forward strand.
ATAGACAAAAACTCCTTTTCACAAAATCACTGAATATAGAATATCGAATTTCGAGTCACTGTTCACATGCCCGCTTCTTTTCCTTCTTGGTTTTCGTTTTGAATTTTGAATTTTGAAATTTGGTCAACAAGAAAAATAAAATCCGTATTATCCGTATTTTTCACTACCTTTGCAATCATGTTGATAGTTTTTTTGAATCCAACGAGAATGAGGATCACACAAAAGAAGAGAGCAAGTGGAGGCACTTAGACTGAGAGAGAACTGAAAGTGAATTGTGATTTAATGGCTTGTGGTCGGCGGTTTATATATCCAGACTTGGTGTGGTTCCTTTCTACAAGTTACAATAAGTTTAACACATGGTTACTCCTTATTCCTTTGTCTCCTGTGATAAATAAATAAATTGGTACAATCACAATCACAAACCAATCGCAATCCCAATTCCAATTCCAATCCCAATTGCAATTCACCCAGTGTACACACTTTTTGTACTTTGTAGTTTGTAGTATAGACAGTAGACAGAAACAGATTCAAAAGTATAAATAATACAACCTACATACTACATACTACATACAGATACTTATTTGTTATTTGTATACAAACTACAAACTATCACTAGTCGTCTACCGTCTACACCGTACATTCATTATCATTATCATAATATATGTATTATATATTTACGGCACATTTAACATTTTATCTATCATCTATCAGGTTAAATACATGAGTACAAAGTATTACAAAGTATTACAAAGTCCTTTTAAATTTTCAATACTCAATGCTCAACACTCTTACTTTTCTCTCTAGGTTCTTGAGTTGAATTTGAATTTGAATTTTTGATCGTATCTATTAATGATTATTGTTTATTATATCATACATACAAAATACAAAAGGACTCGAGACTCGAGTCAAGTCAATCATAAAATCACAATTACCAATTCACATGTGTGTTTAATCATTACCCTTTAATAGGTATAAGAGTTAATATTCGCATAGCGGTATTTTTGGTATTTAGAGCGAATATGCATAATGCATAATAGTATGAGAATTTTGTATCATTTGTTATAATATGTAATATGTCTAATGTCTAGTGTATTAATAGCGACGGAAGTCACAAAGTCAAAGGATAAAGGATAAGACGCGTAAAAGTATCATTATTAATTATAGTTGCATAATATGAGTGTAAATGTGTAAAATCCATTTCATATAAACATTACACAAATCTATCTATCTATTATCTATTACAAGTTACAAGTTACAAGCATCTCGTAATAATTAGCATTCATGCTGAGAGCTGAGACGCATCATGACCATCATGACATGACTCAAACATCAAAATACATAATACAAAATACAACTGAACTACCAACTACCAAAGCGCAAATCATGGACACATCAGCAACTATCAACTATATTAACTATTAACCATTAACAATGAATGAAAAGAACGGTGACTGAATATCAATGAACTATTACAAAACACTTCTTTTGGCTACTTATAATAATCTGTGGTTGAATCAAATCAAATCAAATCTAATCAAAGTGTAATCAAGAATCAAGTTGTAAGGGATAAGGGAGGTCTCATATAATCTATCTTTGTTAATTTGTGTATATATATGAAATTCACATGTAAAATGTAAAACGGTAAAAGGTAGAGGCAAAAGGTGAGACAGCTCATTTTTATTTCCCTTTATTTTTCACAGTCATATTTACAATTAGAGGTAGGACAAATATGAAATATGACATACGACATAAAAAAAATTGTCCTTATAGACACTAGACACAGGAACAGATTCAAACTAATGTCATGACTACCGTATTTGCTGGGATGAATAGGTAGCTGTATCCGGTATCCGGTAGCAACAGAAATGAAACTAGTAAAAATAGAAACCTCATAATGAACCCAAAATAAATAAGACGGAAAATTTCCGATTTAATCCAAAGGCTGCTGAAACAGTACAAAAATACATGCTATTGAATGGAAGTCGTAAGACAATTAATCATTTATTTATTTATACGTTTTCTGTCCAAAATTGACATCCGGAAGTTGATATTCAAAAGAAAATATGATACGAAACCCCACAACCTCACTGTTACTTTTAATCAATTTAAGATATTTTAATTTAGAATTTTTAAATTGTAATTTAAATCATTTTTATTATAGCTTTTGTTAATAATAAATAATCACAATAATTAATAATGCATTCGATGTTCGACGTGACTTTTTTTCAGTTGTTCTCAAATAAAATGGCTATGATTTTGAGTTCCAATTTTGTGCATTGAATTCATTGTATTTTAACGTTCTTCAGTCTTTCTTTTAGTGAAAAATTGAGAAAGTATGATTAAAACTATACTAGCCGAAAAAATATAGGCCATTTATAATAATTAGCTTTGATTAATTCACGATTCAAAATTTATCCAAAAAATTTTACAATTTTTCAATAAAAAACGTTTTTATTTTTCATCATCGATTTTTTTTTGCCACAGAAAATCAAACGCAGGGAAAAGTACGAAGCCATTCAAAATTTTCCAGAATTTTGAATTTCGAGTTGTGTTTTTCTGGTTTCAGTTGTACTTCTTTTTGCTTTTTTGTTAATTGTGAATTAAATTAAAATTATAATGGATCTCTGATATTACGATACTTCTTGATAATCGTGGAATCTATAATGTATATCAAAAGTGGTTTATTTTGAATCAAAATTTGTGATCAATAAAAAGTAAAATGACGGAAGAGCCGAAAGTCAAAATAATTAGAGTTGTGTCTATTGTAAATATTTAATTAAAAATTAAATCTCTATTCAAATGTGTATTTGTACGTTCATGGGTCATCAAATAATGATGATAACTTGTATTCTTCCTATAAGTTTTATTAAATGCAGTGCATGTGATATTTAAAAGTGTTATTTAGTGCAATTTATACCGTTAAAGGGATATCAGATATCAGTTAGTCTATTAATTATTAATGTCATCTGAAATTTTGGTCAGCAACATGTCACCACATCACAATCATCATCATCATTACTTAATAATATTATGTGAAAAGATCAAAAAGTGTATAATATATAATATATTTTCTACATGACAAATTCTTGTAGGAATTCGGAATCATTAACTTGCTTTCATCTTTCATGAAGAAAAGAGAAGAAGTAAGTTTTCTACAACGTATTATTTACTATTTATTATTACAATATTAATTATTACTCATTTTAAGCTTTTTTTATATGTTACAGATTCTCTGCTATTTTTCTGATACTTTTTGTGCATGTCTGTTTGTAATAATAATATTAATATTATTTAATATTAGTAACAATGAATCCTAATTACTTTTTTTGTTTGATTTCTAGAATTCACAAAAGGTGGTAAATGTGTTGTGAATTGTGAATGTGCTGTATTTTTCTCTCTCAAATACCATAATATTATTTGTGGTATTTATTATTATTGGTGTATATTAGTGTAGTGTTGAGTGTATATATTATGACAGTGCAGTGCAGTGAAATTTGTTTGGAGGGTTTATTTTTCGTTCTTCATGAAGCACCTTCGTTTTACTATTGACATAATTGTCATCGTCTACTGTTATCAACTAATTTCAAGATCGGAAGAAAATCAAGTAAACTCAACATAAAAACTGTCCAGTATTCAGTTTATCATCAAATCTGGAAAAAAAGGTCCAGTAAAAACATTTGTTTATATTTGCTTCTGCTTTCTGCTGTTTTGTAAATTCTTTTTATTTCTGGCAGTCGAATAATGATGGCTTATTACCATTTTCCTCCTCTTTTACTATTCCACTTTGGTTTGAATTTGTCGAATACCTTACTAAACAAGGTATAAAGAGTCTTGAGGTTCAGAACGCTATGATATATGAATAAAGCCAGAGAGTTAATGCTATAATATGTAAAAGTGAAACAAATCAAGAGCAATTATGTAGTACATTGTAGGAGATTATATTTTTCAATAGTTAATTTATTTGAGCAGTGCGAAAGACGAAGATGTGTTTCCTTTTATATAAACTCAACGATATTATAAAATATTTTATAAAAAATAAATTATAATAATACTTTTTGGTGTCGCAATAAGATAAATACATACATACACAACAAAGGAAACTGAAATAACAGATCATAAAAAAGTTTAATGGGGGGGAAGTGAAGGGAAAGGGACAGTTTTAGAAGGAATACGTAGAAAATGAGAAAAATTGGTACTTTTTACATTTTGTACATGAAAGTTTTGCGGGTTTTATACTAGTAGTTTAAAAAAATTAGTGGATGTAGTGGGCCTGTGGAGCGTGAGCGTAGGCAACTTGAGCTGGAGCATAGGCGGCACGGACAGCAACCTGTGGATGATATGCGTTATACTACGTTGTATAAATCATTGTCGTATGGGAATAATTACATGTTGATTAAATTTGAAAAAATTTCATTTACTACAAGAAAACGGCCCTAAATGGTTTTAAAATATAATTCTTGTTAGAAAAATCAAAAGTAATGGGTTCTTACGGCTGGGGCGTGAGCATAAGCTGGGGCGTGGGCGTAAGCGACTGGAGCAGCAACCTAATTTGAAAATATAAACAAGAGAATCATTTAAAGAATGCTTTTTGACAAGAGAGTTTTTAGTTTTTCAAAATTCTGAGACGAAATCGGGATTAAAAATATAAATACCTTGGCAACGACTGGAGCGGCTTTAACGACAGCTGGGGCAGATCGGTCGACAACAGCGTTGAATCCGTTGACGGGGTCGGCGGTGTAAGTGACGGTTCTGACGGCACCGTCTGGTTCAACAAGAGAGTATTGTCCCTTGACGACATCTAAATGGATTAAATTAAAGACAAATTTTTAGAATTTGATTCATCCTTTTCCAACTGGGTTTTTTTAAATTTTAGGGAACTTTCAAGCTTAATTTGTAATTTGTATGAGGTATCAACAAACCTCCGTCTCTGGATTCGGAAGCGGATTTGCTGTCTCCGGTAAGTCCGTCTTGGATGCTGTATCCGTAGTTGTATTGTGGGTGGGCATCGTAGGGTTCAGC
>JABASP010003898.1:0-12029 GCA_019776565.1 Sminthurinus signatus
TATGTAATCTTTTATCATTTATCTGCCACCAAAACCATTATTATAAATAAAAGTCATCTTCTCCTTTTACACTAATATTATCCCCGCTTCAATATTATACATATACTGAAAACAACAATAAATAGACATTTACTTACCCCCGTCCTTTATGCATATAATATGGGGAAAAGGGATTTGACTAATGTCAAATTTATCAAAATTACTCCATAAAATATCATAACAAATACATATGCACTTATGTATTATGATATAAAGTAAAATTACACTGGTATTATATAAATGTATTTTAAAGAAGAAATAAGGGTATGATGTATGATATAATGTATAATAATAGCTGAATTCTTACATGATACTCTACTTTTCAGTGAGCATTGTAAATAAAATTTTACGGGTTATCTCTTCTGTCAGTCTTTCTACTAATTTTCTGGAGAATTTTATGTTCCTTTTCAAGCGTTTTCAGTTTTACTAATCAATATTATATATATTATGCATATTACTGCATCATACTGTATATACTATGTATACATCAATATACTGACGAATGTGGACCAATTAAGTTTTGTATTTCGCCCCTATATTCGTATAATGACATCCTAATGGTGTTGTTGTTTTCTAATTATTGCTAATCGTAAGTCTAGTAAGTTCTTTGGTTCAAAATGAACTAAAATTATTAGAAAAAATATGCAGGTATTTATATAATATGCGGATGTGTCTCTGGTCTAGGGTCAGTTATAAAGTATAAATGTCCTGGATAAAGTCTTTACATGTTTTATTTATTCTGGAGCTTGTTATTATTAGCAGTGGGTAGAGAAGAATGATATTTTAATGATTGATATGTTAGACGTTTTTAAATGTTTATTTTATATTTATTTTACATGTTTCATATATTATGATGTTGATTTTGTAAATTGAAGACCGGTCACCCAAATCAGTTTAGCAATAACAGTATATAAACTATAAACAGTAATTATTATTGCTATCATTATTTTTATAATAATAAATTGAAAAATACAGTGTATTATTATAAACAATTCAATCTGATACAGATTGTCATGTTCAAAGACTAAACAAAATATGGTCCAGGTATAATTTAGAAACAAACAAAATGTACACATGTAAAATGTAAAAATACGCAATTATTATTCTACTATATTTTCCATCCATTTGAAAGTTTTCATGTCATCGTGTTTTCTTTCTTGACATTGGTAAATATATTATAGTTGTAGAAAATGATCAAGCTATCTACTATAGTTGTAGAATAGCATCTACTGTTATGTGCGTATTGTTTGCATGTAAGATTAGTTTATTTTGCTTCTTCCATCTCATCATCATAACATTGACCTATTACACAGTCCACAGGGTACGTATTACATATATTACACTCGATACAAATTACTACTACTTAAGTACTAGATACATTGTATGGTGAATGCTAAATTTACAAAAATACTTGTATATAAAAGTAATAGTAAAAGGATAATAATTCTCATGTGCTTAGGTATGCTATATGCTATACAAATGATATAACAATTATGATCATGTAAATATCTAAAGACATGATTCTATGAATTATCTGTATAAATCACATGGAATTAAGTGAGTGCTCACTGAATAAAAACTAGTTATTATAAATTATAAACATAGGTAGAGAGGTAGAGAGAATTATATTAGTTGTAGTCTCACGGCGTGTGCACTTCTTGAGAATGCCGTGTGTAGATATGTATCGTTTATCATACAGTCTCGACGGCCTGTCTGTCTGTGTATTTTGTAATCCTGAGTTAAAGAAGCACTTTTTCACACTAAAATAATGCAGTTTTTCACGTTACCTTGAAAGATTAAAGTTATACATTATATTTGCTACGTATTATTTTAATTTTTAATAAAACAAAAGTGTAAGTAAACCAGTAACGTGCAACATGTGTGATATGTGATGTGTCGGCTCCTATGAATGATAAGTAAATGCCGTTATCCATATAAATTTTGTATTATACATGTATTATCTATAAACAAGTAAATACATGTATATGCATTTGACATTTGCAGAAACAAAATAAACTATGTGCATAATATTATATGTACATGCTCCTTACGCATTGAGCATGAAGTCGACTTAAAGCCAATGAATAAATACACTACGCAAGTACAAGTTGAAGAGGAAAATTGTACTTTTGAACTGTAATTACACTACATTAAAAACTGTATAATACTTGTAAACTTTTAATACAAGGCCAAATTACTTGTCTGATGTTAAATGTGAACATGAGAAATGAGCATAATTATATAGGTTAGCAAAAAGAAAAGGGAAACGAAAATAACAGTGTTATTAATTAATAGTTACAAGTTACAAATGATCAACAAATTGAAAATTGAATAAGAAATACGATGGTCATTTTTGTTGTTATTCCATATCAAATATCAAAGTTCAGTTGTACAAAAAAGAAGATTTGGATAACTTTTTATAGAATTCCATAGGGTTTTAAACATTTTTTGTTTGTACAGAATTTACAATATGAAACATTTTCTTCAAATTTTAAGAATGCAGCATGCACAATTCTCTCAAAACTTTAAACATGCGAATCAATTAACAAAGTGTAATGTCAAAAGCACTGAGGGAATGGTTTGTTAATGTAGTACTATGCTTGTATAATGTATATCCAAAGGGCTAGACGATTTTGATAGATTTTACAACATAGTACCTGCAACAGTATAGTTCATTATACGTTCATGTCCATAGTTCATAATGATATACTGAAAGTAAATAAATATGAAGTAATCAAGATGTGCAATAAAATAATACTACACGTATTTGGTGCCCGCTTGAATGATCGCATGAATATACTGCAGCCTACATGTATTTTACATACATGGATGTATGATGTTTGTGTATATTTTAATATATTATTTAGTATTTAGGTATAACTTTTTTAATGGTTGAAGGAGTAAGAAGTAAGAAGTGAGAGAGCATAATATTATACATTTGTATATATAAGAGAATCTCAAGATGGTTTCGTTATGTAAAATGGTCAAAATAAAGAACGTAAACAAAAGATTCTTACAATGTTATAATAATCATCGTAGGAGAATACACTATATGGACTATATGGACACTCCACACATGACAAGTTTGTATGCAAATGTACTGATAGTATAGCAGTATAAGGCATAAGGCATACGAAATGATAAATACTTTTCATGTAAAAAGTATATAAAATGTATAATATATTATTATTCTTTTGCCCTAGACCAGACTGACCACGCGTATTTGTTCTTATTCCTTTTTTTTCTCTCTCTCTCGCTCTCTGTAGAAGTTCATGACAGTGCACATGGTAGCATGCATGTGTTTTCCTTCATTTAATTCATATATTATGAATTACGAATGCAAAACCTAATGTACTCGCGTTGTGTAGTATTTATGTAGTAAGAATAACAATAACCAATTTTTATACAAATTCTATAAAATTATATACTGTTTCTTCAAATGGTTTTATTATTCTGTTTACTATTTTTGTTTTTCAACAAAGTGTAACATATAAGGACATATTTGCTAGGAGGATTATATAAGGATTATGCTCAAGATGTTTTGATATGGTATCCAAAATCGGAAACAAAATGTTTTTAAACAGTCATTAAAATTCAATTAATTTATTTATCCTGTATCCTGTACACCACGCCTACCTCGGATGACGAATGACAACAACAAACAACAGTTATGAATATTATTGGTTATTGAGTATTAATGAAGGAAAACAAGAGATAATTGATAATAAGTTACAATTAGCAGGGAACAGAAAGACGGAACTTTTTTTTGGAGCGTCATATTTTAACCTGAGCAAATCATATGTATGGTTGTACAATGTACAATGTACATTGTACACTGTACAATTATTGTTCAAGATTGGCTTTGGCAAAATTCGTGTTCTGTGTTCAATCATGACACAGACTTTCTGAGTAAATGAGTTAAGTATGAAGTAGATAATATGTTTTCGTCTTAGCATTACAAGGTTTTGTGAATACGTAAGTTACCAAATGCCAAATGCGTTTAATGTTTTACATTTTACGTGCAGAAGCTGTAATTATTCTTTTTAGGGGACTCTGTACTCTGTACAGTCTTGAGTTTTAGACGTTCGATTTTCTAGACAGTTGAACATTTGTCACTGCAAAATATGAAATATGAAATGACAGTCAAGTACACGATCTGTCTTTTTTCTCATGTCTGTCCGTCTGTGTGTGTGAGAAGTGATGAAGGCTACAATGTATAATTTAGTAATTCACAAAATAATTAATTTTTCTAAGTGTAATTTCTGCATGCATTTTGTAACTCTGACAGCTTTAACTTCTCTTAAGTATATTAGATGTAGAGAAACAAAATGCTACCTGTATGGTAAACACTGCTAAAAGAAACATGACACATACGACTAGTTTTAAGATTAACAAGAGAAGGATAAAATATTATATATATAAGCTTTCAACCATCAAGTTGATGACAGCTACAATATTATACGAATTATATAATAGTAATTATTACTTTTCTTGTGACCGGAATAAATTTTGGACAGATTTAAATTTTTTGTTCTAAAGAGAATTGTGGTTTCAAATTTATGAAAAATACACAAACAATGATAATCATAATAGCAAGCTATAAAATCTAAAATGTGTAAAGTTTGTTTCCTGAAAAAGTATGTAGGTTTTGTAGATTGTAGATAGTAGATACGTTGTGTGTACAGTGTACACTGTACATCGTACATGGTAGATGGTTCGTATTCAGATCATGCAACTATGAAACATGAAAGTGACAAATGGCTATTGTAATTAAATTTCCACAAAAATTAGTCATCACGGTTTTTTGTTGGTGTTGTTGTGATGAGAAAATCATAATTAGCACTTTATTCAGCAAATAAGTGGAAGTTTCTTGGATATATGTTTATGAAAATTTTTGAAGGCAGGAAATCGTAAATGAAATTATTTTTAATTTGCATACTTGGCTTTTAATTTATTTAATTTAACTTGACGTTTTTTTTTCTTTTTGCTTGCTTTGTCTTTTAGATGGGGAAATATGGAGGTGATAAAGGGACTACGTCAGATGCTCAAGAAATTTGAAGTAATCCTCGGCGGCTCAACATCCACTACCACAAGTAATCATAATCATCTACAACACCAGTCGAGCCATCTTAATGGTGTAACAAAATGGGATGTCAGTAGTTTTATGAGTATGCCCATTTCGCGAATTCATTTTGCACGTCGCAAAAAAATTACAAGTGATACTGAGGGCTTGTCCAAAGACAAACTCGTCTTTTACAAATCGATGTCACCATCTTACATTGAGCCGGCGGAATCTAGTCGACAACCTTGTGAAATTTGTCTTCAAAATCTGAAACAAAAGGTAAAATACTAATATCATCTCTTGTCTTTACTCTTTACACATAATAATTGTACACTTGCATGTTTGAATCTATGGATATTGGATATGTATAAGGTATAATGAATAGGATTTGGAATAATAATAATACATGGCTCAATTAGCAGTGGTAGAGCCTCATCTTTAGTACATTATTTTACTGGTCGTAAGGCTTTAATAGTCGTTTCACATTTTGATATTTTGATTTGCTCAGAGGAATTTCCTATCATTTAAGCTGAGATAAACACTGAGGATGAAAACATTCAAAATTCAAATGCGGATAGCAGATACACAAAAGAAAATAGAAAATGAGTAATGGCATGCATAAAATAAAAAATATATACAGATAAAATAGCTCATTTATTGCAAGATGGCTAAAAAAAAGTTTAAACAATGGGATGCACTTTTGTACTTTATTTATTTTGAATCGCACCGGATGCGTGTGATACTAAAAAAAAAGTTTAATCTTCTGATCAAGTTGACTATGCTCTCTTCTCACTTCGTTAATGGATGTTCATTAAAATAGTCTTTACATCTGTGATATGTGGGTTCGTGTTTTGTGTTTTGTTTTGTTTAAGCGTGTGGATCATGTAAGATCTTATAGTTTCTGTCTTCTGTATTCTGTATTGAGTTGCATGCGCATACTGTTTGTCTAGCACCGTCGGTGTTTGTTGGCATTGCCTTTGTCTAGTATTCTCGTCTATCTATTATAAGAATATGAGGTGGTTTAGATCTTATTATGTATACAGTGTACATTGTACATGACGTAACATTCATGAAAACCCTTCTTTACATTAGAAACAAAAATACTGTCTTCACTTCTCTCATGTTGAGTGTTCACTCCTGTTCTTTCTACTAGAGGATTTTCTTATGTTTTATTTAGATCTTTGTCTCTCATGTTCTGCTTAAATTTCTCATGTACGCTGTACACATACAAAAGCATAGCAAAAACCTTAAAAAGTATACGTTAGAATTCTAGTATTGCAAGTTGCAAGTATTTAGATACAGTATAGCTCATAGAATTCTCATTTCGATAATACATATTCAGATTACGGATGTACTTTTGTGTACTACTTTGACTGTGTTCTATGTTCTATGTTCATCGACTCATTTTGTATAATTTTCAAACAGCTCAAATTTCCTAATTTTTCTCTTCTAGCTTTTAGCATTATAAAATTTGAAGTGTAACAAGTCGTTTTTGTTTTTATTCATTCGAGTCGATTTCATGTCGATGAGGAGTTAAGTTGGCATATAAAGGTGACATAGATAATTTAATTTAATGAGAATGGAACTAGACTGTGCAGCATGCAAAGGTTTTGATTTCCATAAATTTGAGGTAATTCTCATTATTCTTATTTGTGTGAAGCATTCAAAAATTAGTTGCGGGAACTTGTACTGAAAAGTGAAAAGAAGCATGTATGCATCGTGTATCGTGTGTCGTGTACTGAAAATTCGTCTATGGATTATTGATATTCGACAATTATTAGACATTCAAAATTAAATGTATTTCTTAAAACAACAATCATCAATGTTTATTATAAATTTCACAGGAGAAATTACAAGATATTAACAACTCTGGACTCAGAAATTGTTTGGACTGTGAGGAAAGAAATCCAGAAAACCCTTGGTATATTCGTCGTTTCGCCTTTTTTGTTCATTTTTGGAGAAAATGGTACATTGGCCCCACGTATCATATGGTCTCATTGAAAGATGTAAGTTTGATTATAAAATTTCAAAATTTTCAAAGTATTCTGTAGCTTTTTATCGTCGTTGGTTGTTGAAAATAAATTTATTCTTGAATTTTTTTGATGTTTTTATTACAGATGATGGAAGATCAAAGAATGATAGATGCCATAGAAGAGTCAGCTCGACAAGAACTGAAAGAGAATCCAAAAGCTGGAAGTTTGGAAAGTGTGATTGAAAAGCATCGTCAGCGAGCAGAACGAGTCATAATAAACTTGCGTGCAAAACAAGGTGGTCATCCCATTTTCGCAATTTATTGCAGGTAAAATACGATAAATATATTTAAAATTTTAAATAACAAAAATTTAAGATTTAAATAAAATGTTTTGAATATCTCACATTCCTTGTTGAAAGTTTTCCGTCTTTATAACATGGTTTTTTACTGTTTTAGAATTGCTGCATGGATTATTGGAAAAACGTTGGCTCTTATTTATCCAAAAATATTGGTCGAGAATGCTCAAATAGATACAATCAGAAATGCCAGAAAAACTGGAAATCCTATTATTTACCTCCCAGTTCACAGAAGTCACACAGACTACGTTCTCGTTTCTTGGACTTTATTTGCTTCTGGAATTCGTAAGCATTTCTCTAATTAATTAATACATAAGCAATAAGCAGACAACAAATTATTTAAAAGCTTAGAAATTTTTATTTAGTTTGACTTAAGACTTTTATAAATAATTAGACAAGGTCAATTTATGAATATTTTATTTTGGATTTTTATAGGAGCACCACTAGTAGCTGCTGGAGAAAATCTAAACATTCCTGTTTTCAGTCTCATGATGAAATCTGTTGGTGGATGGTTCATAAAACGAAGATTGGATAGGAAAGAAGGGAAAAAAGATATTTTATACCGAGGAATTCTTCACACATATATGACAAAATCACTGGAAGACGACAATGACTTGGAGTTTTTCATTGAAGGTGGCCGAACGAGAACCGGCAAGCCTTGTCATCCAAAAGGTCTGTTTTGTTGAATTACAAGTCTAGATTTAAATGTGTGTGCTGCTGGGCTGCATGTGTTCTCGTATCTCGTGTTGGCTTCTTTCTTGTTTTTATTTATTAGATAATTATTATACGCATGGAACTTAATTGTCATTGTTTCTATTTCAGTGTTTTATAGCTTATCGTAGTAGAATATACATATGTATGTCAATGATTGTTAACTGTTTAAATACTTGACTGCTATTGTCACAGGAGACAACACTTTACATTCTATTGCTCTGCATTCTGCATGTTTTGTGTTTTTTAATAGCGTACATTCATACATATATCCAATTTTGATCTACAATCTACATAATTCATTTCGAATGGTGGTCGATAGACTCTGTGGGTTTTTTGTTTTAAAAAGTATTATTTATAATTTATATGTATAATAGTTATATACATATGCATCATGACTGTACTAATTGAGGAGTAAGTGTTTCAAGAAAATCTGTACAAAAGGAACGCTGAATATATACTGTACTTCAGTCCTCATGATGTATCTTAAACTTACGTGATGTTTTTTTTTACATTTTCATTTGTGTTGCTTTAACTCTTTAACTCTTAGTCGGTAAAGCTTTTGAATGTTTTTTCTTGTAAGGTGAAGGGGATTTAACGTTTTTTAAATTGTTAGGATTGTAACTAAATTCAAGTATTTTCTTTAGACATTCCTCTTTTTATTGTGTAGCATCCTATTCTGTTTGTTATTTGATTCTTTTTGTTACTTCTGTAGTATAAGTTATAAGTATCATTGTACTGTAGAGCCCGTAGAATATTTGAACTATACATAATTTAAGTTCGAAATTTTTTAGAGTAGAGTAGTTGCCTCTTTATATGTAAAAACCCTTTTTTATGTAGCCTTGTTTTTATATTACAGTAAGCTAAATTTTGTATTTACTCAAACACTAATTATATTTTTTTTGGTGAACGTAATAATTTTAGGAGGACTTCTCAGCATCGCCGTGGACGCATTAGTAAAAAAAAGTGTGGATGACATCATTATCGTCCCAGTCAATTTTAGCTATGAGAAACTTTTGGAAGGAAATTATATAAGAGAACAATTGGTAAGTTGCTCAAAAATTTATTGTTTTCTTACAGTTATTCAAAGGTGTTATAATACTTCAATTTTTGTTCTTAATTTACTCACTTTTATTACAACTGTAATTTTAGGGACAATCTAAAGTCAAGGAGAGCTTTGCATCCGCTGCCTTGGGTCTTTGGAATTCCGTACAAACTAAATTTGGAAATGCTCGAGTAGACTTTGGAAAACCATTTTCCATGAGGGTAAAAATAAACAAATTTAGAATGAAATTTATCTCAAAGTTTATTCACAAGATTCTAACAAGTTTTCCGCACTACAAGTTTCACATCATTGTAAATACTTATTAATCTTACTTTTTCCCTTTGTTGTGTATCTAGGAATATATTCAGTCATACCAAATGACAAAATGTCCTTCCCCTGTGTTGAGAATGATGAGTCAAGATAGTAGTTGCAGTGGTTCCGACAATGAAAACAACAACAATAATAATAATAATGAATCCTCAATCTCCAGAAAATCTTCCTTCCAAAGTCAAACTTCAAGATCATCTCTTTGTGGCGGCTCTGACATTTTTGTTGATGACCAAAGAGATTTAGTCAACAGTTTAGCAAAACATGTTATTTATGGTAAGTGTACATATGACAAAGTTGCACAGATGAAATACTGTTCCAGTTCCATTATTTTCCAATGTTTCCTTGAAATAATTTTGACATTTCTTTGTTTTTTAGATGGTGTCAAATGTTTTAGTTTAATGTCGACTAGTGCCATTGCTTTCGTCTTATTATATAAATATCGAACTGGTGTACCGATGGAAAAATTAATAGAAGAGTTGGAAGCATTGAAAGCAGACTTTATTCGAAGGAAACACTCAGTGATTTTTGATGGAGATACTCGAGAAGTTATAGAGCACGGGGTATGTATAAAATTTGGAAAATCTATGATATTTACGTTGGATTCACCACGTTTCTCATGAATTAAACGATCAGTATAGAAACTTGACTGTGTTTATTTATCTATGATTAATAGTTGGCAGTTCTGGGACCGGCATTAGTTAGACGGGATCTAGTGTCTCCACAGTGTAGATTTGGAGAAAACATTGATAAGATTCCCAATTCTAAAATTGGACCAGCTCAAATAGTACTCAGACCAGTAACAATAGTTCCAAATGTTATTGACTTGTCGTACTATTCTACTTGTGTAATTCCAATTTTCTCCATGGAGGCTGTTATCGGTAAATAAAAGACTAAAAATTTTAAATGAATTCTGAATATTGATTTATGCTAACATGTAACATATCATAGCTCAATTTTAATGTATAAAATATTGTTGCCTTTTCTTTTATTAACAGCTACAAGCATTTTGTCAACAATCAAAGAAGAAATAGCATCCGCTCAAATGAATTCATCTTCTGAGATTGTCATGATGGAAGCAGAGTTGATGACAACTTGCATCGAACTCTGTGGAATTTTATATAATGAATTCATTTTTCATCCACCATGTCAAACTCTGCAAGATACAATTCACAATTGTTTGAAACTTATGCAAGAGGAAGGTCTTATTAGACTTCAGTCTGTAAGTGAAAATAACTAAAAAAAAAAAAACTAATAATAATAATTATTACTATTTAGTTATTTAACAAACGTTTTTAAAATACAAATCAAAAGAAACGGAAATAATATTTCTTTCTTTCTTTCTATTATCTTTTTTTAGGACTCAGCTCACTTGGAAAATTGTGAAAGTGAAGATGAGTTATTATTGAGAGGAAATAGACGTAATCTTATATACATAAACAGTACTCCAGACAGTCTCAGCCGACTAGAGTTTTACAAAGGACTTGTAAAACCCATTTTGGATGCATATTCTGTGTCATGTTACGCACTCAAGCGTCTCGTGTACTGTGAAGCACAGGAGAAACAACTCCAAATGGAAATGCTCGCTGAAGTTAGAAGTCAACTACAGCAAAATACTATTCACTATGGAGAAAGCTTAGGTTTAGACTCAATAAGGAATTTTATTAAACTTCTTGTGAGCTGGCAAGTGCTGGAAGTTTTTACAAAGGACAGTATTTCTATTTACTATCTAAACGACAGTTTTAATACGGAGAAAGCTGTTGATGAAGTCATTCAACGAGTCCACCGTTTTCATTTCTAAAAAATAATAATAATCAAGTCAATGAAACTACACTGGATTAATTTCCATATTAAATATAATGTAGTGTAGTGTAAAACAAACTGATAGATTTATAGATTATAGATAAAAGTAAGGTTAAAAAAATGAAAAATGTATTAGATTATTCTGTGCACGTGAATTCTCAATTCTCAACTTTTAAACCTTACATTACAAAGTCGTAGTTTGTAAGTATGTAGATTAGTATTTTAACGTGCAAATACCAACTTTTTCTGTACGTTTTTGTACATTCTCTCCATAGTACAGTTATTTCAAGCTTTAGTTTCTACAATGTAGATATTTATTTTTTTCAATATACAAGGTTTTTGTTTTAAGTCTACGATCTACGAGTTTATACTATATTATGTACCTTTTAGGCTGCTCAGTCTTTTTTCAATTGCAGCTTTTGAACACGTGTAGTGGATGTATGTAACTCAAGACATAAGTATATTTGATTCGAAGGATTTTTTTTACAAAGTATTGTAAAAATATATCATGTTATGCATATACCAGAAACATCCCTCAGAAAAAAATATTATTATGGTGAATGATGGGTTTTTGGTCGAATATCTCATTGAAATCTCATTAGAATCTCATGAGAAACACATTGAACCTCATTAAAATGTTACTAAAATCTCACTAAAAATATTGAAATTTTAAATGTGATGAGATTTCCATGGGAATCGATTAGATTCTCATCG
>JABASP010003899.1:0-12029 GCA_019776565.1 Sminthurinus signatus
CTTTGGAAAAAGTAAATTTAGATGTATATGTAATATGTATGTATATCAGTATAGCTGAACGCTTGTTGTTGTGAAATGAGACAAGTGTTCATCAAAACGGTGATGCTAGAATATGAAGAATGCTTCTTATCATCTGTAGTTATTCCATTACACACACACACACTTAAATTTGCAAATTAACAAATAAAGAAACTAAAAATTTTGGCATTATAATATATTGTTTTGGCCTTTAATTTTATACTTTCTGAATATTTAGTTAGAGACAAACATTTTGGAATTACTTAGCAGCATTGCCAAAAAAATATAACAGACTGGAGTTCGTCTGTACCTTTTTTCATGAGTCCGAGTAAGAGTAAAAACGCTTCTTTGGAAAAGCTAAAAAGCAGATAAGAGATATTAAGTGATAAAAGATTGTCAGACATGATGTACGAAAACAAAAAAAAGTTGGATAAGAAACGCTTTGTACAGAGTACAAACAAAGAAGCTCATTTCAATTTCATGCTTCAATTATATATTTTACTCATCATTCATAATTCATAATATCTACAGATGTATATGTATGAAATACGAATGTATGATGGTCAATTCTTGGAACCCATTATTGTTAATTCATAAAATTACCAAGCTTTTAGTTGTGGGTCATTTGCACAAATGTAAGTGTGTACTCTGTGTATTCTCAAACACTTGTATACTTGCATGTATATACATACGCTGTTCATTTTGTAATACAAATGTACTTAGTAAACAAATTTATAGATATGAGGTATGAGATATGCACAAAAATGAAGGGCAGTGGACTTTTTTAAAATTGTTGAACTAGAGAGTTGTGCATGTAAAAGGGTAGCTCGTAGTTTTAATCTCTCTGTACTCTTGTAGTCTTGAGACTTCACTTACAGAAAACAGAAAATAGTGTGCATATATTTATGCAATATGATTTAATATTCAATGAATTTCAATACAAAAGTTCCCATGTTACACTTTGAAACAAAAACAAAACGTATAGATATGTATTACGTATGTGTTTCTACATATTATGTACTATGTATGATGTTTTAAATTATGTACATGTCGATACAAAAATGATTTTCACCTGCTGCTGAGGTGTACCTATCCATTCATCCGGTTAAAACATACATGCTGGAGAGGCACCTAGATATAAGTACACTCATATGACATTGATTAGTATGGGAATACATGCACATTTGTTTAGCAATAAAATTTTGCTGGGCAACGGAGGAGTAAACATACGGTTTGTACCACTGCATGACTACTTTGCGGTGAGATATTTAAGATTACACTCTGTTGTGAGTCATTCATATTCCACAGAAATGTACCGGTATAGGAATATTTTACACTTTGTAACTACGAATAGTGAGAAAATACTCAAGTATTTTTCTGGAGCTTAGAGTTTCACGTAGTGAAAATTGAAGATACATAGTAGGTGTGTATAAAATATTTTGTGTCATGATGAAAAAGAAAGTTATAGGCTAGTACTTAAATAGTCATAATAATTATTGTCATTCTTAACTCCATGTCGAAATCGAAATCTAAGATAATCTTTTACACGGAGTATGAATGCAGAAATCGAAGACCGAATCTTATTTGTTCTTTCAGCACTTGAGGTGAGTTTTGTTCAATGTAAAAAGAATTCGGATATAAATAAAACCCCATCAAACTGTCATATTTTTATGTATAGCTAATTTTGTGTCTATTTACTATTTAAGCTTGAAAGTACTGATGTATAATGTATAATAATTCCAAGAAAAAGTAAAATAAAATCTTTTCGGACTTCTGACCATATAGTTTTTAGGCTTTACAAAACATATAATGTATAAAAAATAAAATTTTGACTACATATTTTACTTACATAAATACTTACTAACAGGAAGCTAATGAAGCGTTGGACAAATGTGATCGTCTTGTGACAGCTCGTAGAACAGCAAATGCAAATCAAAATTCAAGGGAAAGTCGAGAAGAACAGGAGGACTTTGAAAAATCCGGTTCATCAAAAGTATCCGTGGTCTATAACTATCAAAATGACAGTACAACCAAGAAGAATGGAAGCATTAAAGAAAGTATAGAAAAGAACAATAATAGCAGTGCTCAAAAAGATTCAGTGAAGGTGAAATCCAAGAAGCCGGTGGTGACAAAAGGAAAAGCACAGAAAACAGCCCAAACTCAAACAGACTTTTCATTTAACGCAAACATCACCTCCACTATAATTACGAGTACTCCTCGTAAAAAGGTAAATTTTTTATTTCTAATCTACCGTAAAATACAATATTATATTATTGATTTCCGTGTTGTCTTCAGATTCATAATATAATATACACATTCTATCACCTTTTGCTCATTTCTTGCTTGCGTTAAAGAAAAATGGTCATAGGAAAAATTTCTCAAATCTATGAAATAGTACGCCGGCACATTCATATCCACACGAAACATCAAAAACTGCAATTTTACATTTTACTTCCACACTTTTAAAGTTTTGATTCAAGGGATAATTAGTAAAAACACGAAATGATTAAAGTGACTAGACTTAAAAACTATTTCCTGTTAGTGTGTACACACAGATTTTGAGTGTCATAATATATAGATTCACTTGTATTAAATATTAAATAGTTGTGACATGTGATACTAAAATATTGCTAACCTTTAAAAAACAGAGTGACATTTTTATATTATATTCATTTAATGGACAAAATGAGTTCCAAGAAATCTGTCATGAAATTCCAAGTGTACCCATTTGGACAAGAGACTTCATCACATGAAGTAATAATTGATGGTCTAGAATCATCCCAATTAATTTGTTTGATGTGTACAAAAGTTTCATCAAAAAGACCAGGAGCATCTTCATCTATGGTTTTGGAGCAAAAGAAATTAATAGGGGAAATTACTCATATTAACCCTATTTATCTTCATTATGATCAAGAACATCTTGGCTTTTGTGAATTCTGTGAAACCAAAATTATAAAATTAGAAGAGTGTCATAAACAGTTTATACAAATGAGAGATAAACTCATCTCACTCAGTACTGATCTCACCCATCTCATAGCTCTAACAAATAGTCGATTTCTTGGGAATGAAAATGAAAACCACCTTGAAGATATTTATTCAGGTATAAAGCATTTGTATTGTATAATAGTATATATTATGTTTTATATGTTGTATGAAAAAAACAAATACACACGTATATTTTATGAGTACATAACATGTTTAACAATAATTATTTTCTAATCTACTTTTTTGTTATTAAAATACATGTGTTTAGTGTGGAATAGTCAAAGAATCAGTCAAATGTTACAAAATCAAATGGACCAAAGTTCTAGTATTCAAACATGTAATAATAGTACCAATAATCAAAGTCTTGACATCGATGAACCACATGATGAAACAAGTAATAGTAGTAGTAGTATTATGGTTTGTGATGATTCTTCATTAGAAAAAACCAAATCAATTGTACAAACAGAAGAATCACCAAATAAGATATTACAAGATAGTCATCGTGTAACATTATCTGAAATAGTAACTGATATTGATTGTGCTTCAAATAATGATGACAATGAACAAGAGGATAAAGAAGAACATGAACCAAAAAAACAATGTCTTAATAGAGATATAACATCATCATCATCTCCAACTTTGACTAGAAATGAAGACAAGAAAAATTTCCCATGTATGAAATGTGATAAAAAGTTCCTGTCCAGATCTACTTTACAGTCTCATCAAAAGATACATAATATGGTAATTTATATTTATATTTTAATATGCAAATTATAATGGTTATCTATTTGACTACTTATATTATATGTCCAAATGTTTTATAACATAGACTAATCGTTATTACTCTTTTAATTTTCTAGGAGAAGACATTAAATTGTCCAATTTGTCAAAAAACCCTAAAACAGAAACGAGCATTAGATGCTCATCTTCATCGTCATCATATTAAAGATTTTAAAGCATCTCCAGTCAACTGTGATGTATGTCAAAAGTCATTTGAATCTCCAATACTTCTAATGACTCATATGAATGTCCATATTGGAGATTTTCAATGTTCTGTAGAATCATGTAGACGTACATTCAAGTCCTCTCCACTACTGGAAGAACATAAAAAGATTCATAATTCTGATGGGCAGTCTAAATTATTTGACTGTGATTATTGTATGAATACATTTGAGGATAAAAAATTATGGGTCACACATATGGAAACTCATATCAGCTGCAAATCTTTATTATGTCATGAATGTGGACGATGGTTTCCATCAAAGGGTCTTCTTCAGAATCATTTAAGACTGCATCAAAATAAGGAGCATAAGTGTGAGGTATGTTTAAATATACATATATATTATATTATATTATGTATTTGCTTTAAAATATACTAGTAATTTCTTAAAGTTTCTAATGTCACGAACAAATAATGTTATATGAAAATATTGTTTGAGTAAATACTATTGTTTATTGTAGTATGATAAAAAAGAGTCTCATAATATATTATTATTTATGTTTTTTGTACAATGTAAAGGTCTGTGACAAGAATTTTTCTAGTGCTTCAAATCTCAAGAACCATAAGAAGATTCATAGTGCCGAGAAAAGTTTCAAGTGTAGTGAATGTGATCTTGCTTTTGGTAATTTTACACCTCATGTACATATTTGTGATATTTTAATTTATTTCTAATTTCTAACGACTCTATAATATGAAATATGATTATTCAAAATTATTTAATTATAAAAAGAATTCTTTCTTATTTCTTTCAGTACAAAAGATATCTTTAAATCTCCATATGCGAAAACATTCAGGAGTCAATCCATTCCTTTGTAGTTATTGTAATTGTCCAGGATTTACTTATAAACTTGCATATCGTCAACATTTGGCTACTAAACATCAAGAAGTTTATCTTGAAACAAAAAAATTTCTTTGTAACGTTTGTTGGAAAAACTTTAACACTGAAGCAGAAAAGACTGAACATGGAGTTATGCATGAAAAACATAAATGCAAGGTATGTACTTAAATTTAAATTAGTAGATTTTCGAAGATTGTGTTTTATGTATATACCTATTATTAAATATTAAAAGACGTAAGTATTTATGTTTTTAATCGCTTCCAACGAACATAATGATTGATTCATCTTTTTCTCTTTTTGGTCTTCCAGCTATGTAATCGTCAGTTTAAAATGTTAATCCATTTAAAAGAACATCTTCTAAGTCATGCATCCCTCAAACCATTCAAATGTGTATTTTGTGAAAATAAAGCATTTACAAGGAAGACAAATCTCGTTGAGCACTTACGGAAAATGCATCCAAATGCAGAAGTGGCAAGCAATACTGAAGATGTTACGTATATTGTTCATATTTCAACATAAAAATAAGTATGATGAAAAAGGACAAATTATAAATTGTAACTGTATGTATGTACGAATATTATAATTATTATAAAATTCAAAATGAATATAGAATATAATATTATAAAAATTGCTATACAACTACGAATTTTTATTTTGTACTTCCAACGTTATATGTCATATATTTATAATAGAAATAAATAAATAAAAACCAGAAAACATTTTTTTAAAAGGAAATATTTAGATACCAAGTATTAAAAAAAGGATATAGAGATGGTGATGCATACTATCAAAAATAAAACAGGTCTAAAATATTAATTATTGGCTTTATCATACATTTGCATCTATTCTCATCTTGAATCCATCTTCATGTTTATCATAAATGCGGCTCTAGATATAATAAAACATTATATGGTTTGCTTTCTGCACTTCTGTCCCTTTAGTTAAACTTGCACTAATATAATATAATATATAAATTAATATATGCAATGCATATTATACACATAATGTGTAAATCATTTCAAAATGTTTGACAGGGAAATGAAAACGCTGTCGCAGAGATAAAAGAACAAAGAAAAAAAGAAATCAAGAAAAATGATCAAGATGCTGAAATGTCAAGGCTGTTGACTAAAATTCAAGCTAATAATAATGAACAATGGAAACATGTACGACAATTTATCCGAAATGTCCTAATGGTAAACAGAAATATTTACATCATTTGGTACTATTACGAAAAATGTAAATAAAATTATTGATGTATTTTTATATTTCATAATGATGTACATATTTTGTTTCCATTTTTAAAATGATTTGATAGGCTGAACTAGAACAAGAGAAATGGACAAGAAAATCAACTGACGAATTAAATAATCGCTTAGCTAAACAAAATAATTATTTACGTTCCAAGTTACAAGAAAAAAGGAATGAACATGTCAAGTTAAATGATGAGATTGAAGAAATTCGAAAAAAATATAAAATGAAATCAATCCAATCTAGAGCTATAGTTTGTCAAAATCATCATTTTGTAGCCACTCGCTGTCAAGATACATTTGAAAAACTTTCTAAATTACATCAAGAACTAGAAACAATACAAAATGAAATGATGGAACAACTTGAAAACCAAAGTTTAGAAAGTAATGAAAATATTCTAGTTGTATCTGAAACTAACCAACATGACCAAGAACTTATGAGCCCCCTACATACTAATGAACTCAAAAATTTAACATTACCAAAAAATACTAAACTATTAGTTCCACAAGAATCAGAAGAATCTACTACTTTTTATAATGAATGTGCGACAAAAGTGAAAGTTCTAAATGAATATTACCCATTAATGTTAGAATCTCGGTCTGTAATTGAAAAACTGCTTACTCGTATTGGATTTCGTATAAAACATCTTATAGAATTAACTAATGAAAGTAATACTTTATTAGATAATACTTTAACTAATCTACATAGTACAGAAGTCCTTCATTATTCACAAGGGGAAAGAACTCAAACACATGAGAGTAATGCTAAAAGAAAAAAACTAAAATATCGTACTAAGATTTCTAAACCGAATTCTGATATTGAAAATGAAAATTTAGTACTTTTATTTTCAAAAGGTTATGAAAAATTACAAAAATCTTTGAGGTAAAATAACTACCCTCTTTTTGTAAGTACAATATCATTATTTAAGTATAATTACTATTACACGCTATTATATATCAAGAAAAAAATCATTGTCATATAAAATATAATATGTTATTATTATAATTTACAAAGAACCATATCTTTGTACTTCATTTTTATAAGTATACATTTATATATATATAAATCAAAAAAAAAGAAAGAAGGAAATTTTAAGTAGGAATTTAAAATAATTTCTATAATCTATAATATAATTGACAGATTAACTTATATATATAAATATAAATACGAAGTAAAACACGAAAAATGAAAATAAATATGTACCTATATATATACTAATAATAATAATTACTATTATTATCATTATTATTGTGAGTATTAATAATTATTTAAGTATTTTACCATTTTCTCTTTCTCTTCAAGACAAACTAATAAAACGGAGAGTATTGCAAAACATAATTATCTTTAAATTTTGAAGAAAACTGTACACAGAATAACATATTTTTCGATATTTACATACTACTAACTATTGATAATTATTGTTGGTAGAATATAAAAATAACGATGAATTTTATGTTAATATTAAATCATCAACGATTCTGAAATTTAAAACCAATACATACACATATATGCATAAATCTACAAAAAAGATGCCTCAACGTAGACACTTCATCTACCTATTATAGTAACCAATATTATGATCTGGTGATCGTGATGACTGCTGAATTCAAGTCAAATATGCATTGTATACAAGATTATATTATTAATTAAATAGTATTTAAAGTCTAGAACTAATCAGAATCGCTGTCAAATCCAGAGTTGTCCTCCTCCTCATCATCATCGTCCGCATCAGCATCATCCCCGTTTTCTTCGTCTTCATTTTCATTTACTTCCATTTCTTCCTCGTCATTCTCTTGTTCTTCTACTGATTCTTCATCACTTTCTGTTACTTTACTTTTTCTTCTTCCCACAGAAGATTTTGACTTTTTTATTTTTATTGGAATTTCTTGTTCACTACTACTACTATCACTCTTTTCCTCATCCTTTTCATCATCATTTTCTTCTTGGTCTGATTCCGTAGTTGTTCTTCTTTTAGATTTAACCACTTTTTCTTTATTACTCTTTCTAATACTTTTTTGTCTTCTACTCTGTTGTTCTTTCTCTCCTCCATTTTCTTCTTCCTCTTCTCCGTTCTCACCCCCTTCTCCATTCTCTTTTTGTTCATCTTCATCAGAGAATTCAGAGTCAGAACTTTCTCTTCTTTCATTTTGTGTATTCGGTTGTCTGGTTGCTGCTGCTTCCATACGATCAATTTCAACACATTTGGCTCTAGCAACTCCAATTTCTTTTTCATATTCATCAATTTTGGTCTGAAAATAAATGAATAATGTCCTGTACTTTTTGAATACTTGAATACTTTTTTTGTGCGACGAATATATTTGAATAAATATTGATAATAATTTTAAAAAACTTCACAAATACAATATTATATAGATAGAATTTACATGTACTACTACTAACCTTCATTTCAGGTTTTGCATTTTTACGAAGTGAAGTAATTATATTAGTAAAAGCATCAAAAACATAGTCATCTCCTAATTTATCATGGTAATTATTTAATTGATCTTTCACAACTTTGAAAGATTTGTCATTGTACGTTAATTGATTCAAACAGAAAGCAATATCCTGACAAGGTCGACCTTTTGCTGAAATACGGAATCTACCTAATAATTTTTCTACAAATCCAAGTAGTAGACGATCTTTCTTTACCCGGCCCAATAGGAATCTAAAAGTAGCAAAAAATATACAACCATTAAAATATATATACAATTTTCAATTGTTCCTACAAAATTCCTATTAAATGTCAACATACAATATCATATATGTAGGTATAAAATATAATACATGTATGTATTTATGAATGCTAACATACTTCATGATTTCTTGGAAACTTAATTGATCCAAATCTTCTTTACATGATAATCTTGAAATTATATCAGGTAAAGCATTATTTAACATGTTATCCTTTTCTCCACATTGATCCAGAAAGTCCTTGGCCATTTCTAAACATGAAATTGAGTGGTAAACAATAAAATAAAAAATATATTAATCTTATGTCATGTTGATTAATAAATGAGTTATAGTCTATCTGTGCCAGAACAATACTTGTAGAGATTAGATACTAAAAGTTGTTTTATATTTTATCATTTAGAGTCTCGACAAAGTAACTACTAAGAGGCAATACATCTTATACAATTTGATTAAAAACTTATAGTATTATGAATTATGACTATTTAAATTTACCTATGACTTCGACACTATCATCAATTAGGCAAAGAGATACGTCAGTCAGCTGTTCACGGACTTTCACTAAATCATTCAATGCCAAGAATGTAATAAAATCTAAAGATGCGATACGTACACACTCTTCTTTGTCCCTCAACCTATTATAATATAGTTTTGAATAAACAACACATGTTACACTGTATTTTTGATGCATTATATTGAAATCCATTTTATATTATTTAATTCATTATTATTATCTTGCATAATGCATAATATATAAATAATAATGAGACAAAAGAAATAAATTGAATAGCTTACCCAGCAAGTAGAGCAGTGTTACATTCTTCCATTTGATTTGGATATCGAACGTTGAGTAAAATTGCTGCTCTGATTAGTTCACATTTAATTTCTGAAGATTTTGCATTGTTCCATAAACCTAAAAATGTCTATATTAACCATATTTACAAAAAAAAACAATCATTAAAAATTACATTACTGTTATACTTTTATAATTTAAATACTTGCTCATGGCAATAATTAAAATACTATACATTGACTTGATAGATGTTACGTATTTTATTATTATTATTATTATTATATGTATATGTAGTTACTATCATTATTAACAAAATATACTTACATCAGTAGATTTTACTACAGCGACATTACTAATAGACATTATTTTTGATAGAGCACGAATGGCTGCAATTTTTAATAGTAAACTCTTGAAATTTTCCAAATTTTGACACACGAATAATGTATGGCTCCTGTTTTATAAATATTAAATAAATATTTCAAAAATTTCAAAAATAATGATTAGTAAATGAATTTCTTTTTCAAAACAAACATATATTATAGCATATTATGTACATTTATGAAATTTGTTATATGTTACCGAAGTTGTTTGAAGACACCAGTATCCATAATCTTTTCCAGGTAAGCTCTTACAGTTTCTGTTTCAGCATCATAACCAATATTTCCAATTATGGCATCCATTTCATTTACATGTGAATTATTTGCAATTGATGTTTCAGTAGCGTTTGCTGTAGTATTATTTGCCGTTGTAGCATTTGCTGTAGTATTTGCAGTAGTATTCCTAGACTTATTCCTCGATAACGGAGTTTTACTAGGTCTTGTACTATTTTTGGATGCTTTTGTTGGTTTTGTTTTAGCTGTAGACATAACTTTCTTTCTCTGTTTAACTTCACATAGTACTGCATTTTCATGATAAATTATATGTGCACCTAAAAGACTGGTTGCAAAGTTGAGGTACCTATTAGGACAAGGAATAAAAGTACATTAGTATGCCATAAGTATAAAAAAAAGAATAAGAATCGAATACATACTTTACTGTGGAACATTATTGAAACTAGTATCATATATAACTAAAATATCCATATGCATATTAAATATATTACATTATTATATAACTTATATTTTACAAAAAAAATACCTGCAAATGATTCTTTCAGTGTCTTTAATCTCAGATAGGCTTTTCTTTTCTCCAAAAATAGCATCATGTACAGTCATTAACAATTCGGAAATTACTTTCTTCGGTTCCATACAAGTTCTGTAGATGAGCTGTGAAACAAACTCTGTCACTTTTTGAAAACACTGATCAGCAGAAGCAGTAAGTTTTTTCGTCATACCATGAAGAATGATACTATTTAACTGCTTGTATAAGACATGGTCAGCTGCAAATCTATGAATATTGAAGAAGAAACACGTAAATGGAAAATGAAACAGTATTTTTTTAAAAATAAGAATTTTCACACCGTAATTTACTCTTTCTCTAAATTTATGCATATATTTTTCTATACATTTACATAAATCATAAATGAGTATTTACCTTATCGGTTGAGGTGCATTAGGATCTACATCATCTGGATTCTTTGATTGTTTTGGACATAATATCATTAAAGCTTCACATGTGTTGCTCACTAATTCAAAATCTTCTAAACCTCGTGGTCCTAGACCTTGATCTATTAAATATTGAACGTTTGAAGAAATGACAGATCTTTCAGTCCTACATTAATACAAAACAATAAATAAATAAAATCAACACCATTAATAAATTTTCTTAAACTTGTGAACCTATGTACTTAATAATATTAATATTAAGTTAATTAAGTGAAGTACACAATATGTTATGAGAACTATAAGAATCTAAAAGACGTTATGAATGTATTTTACTTTTGTATATATAATATATATTATATGAATTCAAAAACTAACCTTCCAACAACGCCAATCATAAAAACAGCAAACTTGGAATCATCTTTTTTCCAAGCTGGATTTGTTAAACCAAAGGCATCCCAAAGCATTTGAAAATGTTCTGCATCAAGTTTTTGTGTTTTTACCATTTCATGAATGATTACACCCATATGTTCACGTCTTGCAGAGGGAAGTTTACTCAAAATATCAAACAACTTTTTGATAATTTGATTACCACTAGAATATAAAGACAAAAATTATTAGTTACTCCAGTATTTAGAAATGTAATTTACAATTATTTTTGATAAATATATTATTATGAATTTATTATCCGTATAGTACTTACGTAGTGCAGCCTTTTAGGAAAATACGGCATATACATTCCATCAAGTCAACTCTACTAGATTGTTCTAACTGTGCAACAGCTTCAATGATTCCTCCTGTGACACGATCATCAAGTACATATCCAGATTCGGAAATAGCAGCAAAAAATTCAATAACCTCTGATTTATCTCCAGCTGTACCAAGTTCAAGTAAAATGGTCATACTAGGTAAAGCTGA
>JABASP010003900.1:0-12028 GCA_019776565.1 Sminthurinus signatus
ACAGATAGCTAGAGAAGAATTGATGGATAGAGATAGATAGATAGATGGAATGATGGAATAGAATAGAATAAAAGAAGAAGAATATTGTGAGACGCGGTGAAGGAAATGGGTTTAAGAATGAATGAATGAATGAACGAACGAATGAACGGAGGAATAGACACACATCACAAACATAGAAAGTATACATAAATAATCCATGTATGTATGGTGTATAGTGTATAATGTGTAGAGCTGGAGACTCGTTTCTCGTTTCTCTCATCTTCCTCATCGTCCTTGTCGCTCATGTAGAATGTAGATGTGTGTTGCCTTTGAGTAGTTTATGGTGTCAATGTGTTGAGTTGTTTGAATAATAATGGAATTTCATGGTCCTTGTTTGTCATTTCAGTCAAGTAGTTCGTCCACAACTGGAGCAAGTGGAAGCAGTGGGATCGGAGTTGGGACTGGATCTGGAATTGGAGTAGGAGAGACAGGACAGAGTCCTCGAAGTTCCTCTCCCGCCATTGGAGCCATTTCACTCCCAGTCCTCAACGCATCAGATCGGAGCAATTCTATTTTGAAAGATGTTCTCAGCAGCCCTTCCTCTAAATCTTAATGGATTGCATTCATTCCACACCACTCTCTTTTACTACAGACTACAAACTACACAGATATATAGATATAATATATTATAAGTATACTTTGGAACATCCATAACCGTACAAACATGGTTATTTTCTTGTTCTATTCATCTCCTTTTCTTCGTCTTCGAGTTCGACTTCAACTTCTTGTTCTTATTCAGCTGCAGAACTTTTACTCACACTTAGACTATAGACACGTATTAGAAATAAAAATACGTAGACAGATATGAGATACATTGTACAATGGTATAATTATAGCAGATATAGAAAATAAAAATGTATCTTTCCTTTCTACTTTCTACTCTTTCTATTTTCTATGTATATTACGAGTACTATCTATCAGAAAGAAAAAAAAAATGTTTTTCCATCCCAAGTTACAAGTTACATGATATTATATTATGTCGTGTAACGTGTAACATATAACGTATACCGTTTTGCCTCAATATATATATTATGTATGTATATAAATCTTTTGGTATTATTATGATTTGTTTTCCCCACGGTTGGACTCAGATGCACCAGCATCCAGCATCTAGAATCTAGTATCTAGGAATATCAGTATCTTGTTCTCTGTCTCTTTCTTTTCTACATTCTACATTCTACACACTGACACGTACTATTCTTCTTCATTCTTAATATTCTCTCTTTCTCTATTCTCCATGTCTCTTCCCGAAAGCTTCAAGCTCCAAGCCCGAAGCATCTCAACTTTCTTCTCTGGGATCTAAAGATTTACTGTGTATTACGTATATGTATGTACGTGAGTGTAGGTGTGTACAATATATAATATATAATATGTATACACTTATATGCTACTTTTTCCTTGTTTCCTCCTTTTAACCTTTTCACTTTCTAAACTCTAAACGATGTATGGACTGTATAATATTTTACTATATAATATTTACATCATATCTATTATATATTATATGTTATATGCCTTGAGAGGAAAATGGTGAAATGGCTTGAGGTAGAGAGAAAGTAGAAATCTCCTTTCTGTATTCTATGCCATGCTTTGAATATATACATTATACATGTATCCATTTACTATCTATCTATCTATCTATCTATCTATCTATCTAGGATTCTTTCTTTTTCTTTCATTCTTTTCTCGTCATTTTTGTACAAGGGAAAAATTGGGAAAGGAAAAGTTTTTTGCGTTTTTTTTTCTTGTAACTTAACTTTTTTTCCTCCTTTGGATCTTTTTTTTTGTCTTTGTCTTTACTGTGATTTTGTACTTTGTATGTATGATCACACTCCTACACCATTATGGCATGTACAAGGTACATTGTAAGTTGTACATCATCATGATGTATGTATATGCAAAAATCAAGTTTAGTTCATTGATAGATGATGATGAAGGAGGAGGAGAGGATGAAAAAGTAAAAGTAAATAGGATCAGGAAAATGTCAACCTTGTTTTAAGCAAGTAAGAAAAAAGTAAAAAAAAAAGTTTGGATCACAAAAAGTCCCATTGAATTGATTATTTTTAACTTTGAAAACTTGGATTACGAATAAGTCAAACATGAGAGTTTGAAAGAAAGAAAGAAAGAAAGAAAATAGTGACAAGGTGCGTTTGTGTGTGGGCATTTTTTTACATTTGAAATTTTGAATAGTAATAATATGAGTAGTAAAAAACTTATAGTTAGTATAACACATGAATTTTGTAGATATGTTCAAGGAATATCAAACATGTAGGGAGGATGAAATGAAATGGTTGACATTGACATTTTGACAGGGAGGAAATCTTTTATTTTTGATGAATGTGTTTATAGTGTATAGATAGAGGAATATTAGGAATATATGGTGCTAAAGAAGATGAACAATGAACAAGTTGGAGAAAATGTACGAGTAATAATATTATAGTACAATAAGATACAAGAAGACGAGGAACGAGAAGAAGAAAAGTAACAAGATGAATGAGAACAAGTGGAATATTACGAATAATGAATAAGATGAAACTACTGGGTTTTTTTCTGTGTTCTGTGTGCATGCTTAGGAATGAACAGACCGAGTAATTTTTATTTCATTGCCTTTACTATAAACACAAGACAAAAGACAAAACCAAGGTTGAAGAGAAATGAAATTCCATTTGTTTTTTTTGTATTGTCTTTACTATTCTATAATATGTAATAGTGTAGTAGTGTATACTATATACTTGTCAAAAAAATTGGTATAATATAATACTACGTTATGTTTTACTTGTTACTTGTAGATTCTTATATGATTATATTGGTTAAACTCAGCTCGTTTCTCGTTTCGTTTCTTATTCAGTTTATACGATACAAAACAAAAAATAGTGTGTATAAATATGGATGTGAACTGATTTAGAAATGATATGTGTGTGTGCGATAGAATCTATATAAAATATAAAATATAATACATATGCCAAAAAAAGAAAGATACATAATATTAAATGTTATAAAATAATCATAAACGTAATCATAATCACATGTATGGTTATCCTGTAAATAATATGCATAAAAAATTTGTAATTACTCATTGTGTATAAATATTTCGGATATTTCAAAAAGAAAAGAAAAATCGAGAATCGCAACAACACTTTGTATTTCGGAAATTAACCTGTAAATTATTTAAAGTATCTTTATATCTGCATGTAAAGTTTTATACAAGTGCAATGTATCTGTAAAAAGGAAAACGTGAAAGTAATAATGATTAATGATTGTGAAATTTAATACACTAATAATAATTAGTAGAATAAGTAATTGTATGATAGTTATGAAATTAGAATATCTCAATGTTAACTATTTCTATTTAAAATGTATCCAACTAAAGTTTGTAGTAAACATTTATAAATTTGAATTTTTTATACCACTCATCTTTCAAAAATTGTGTCCTATCGCCTATCGCGTGTTTAGAGTGTAGAGTATAGATGGATATTTAATCAGTTGTTATAAAATTCGAATGTGATTTATGATTTATTAGTTTCTCTGTTATTTTTCTGTTTTTTTTCATAATTATTTTGGTACAAAAATGAGGGGGAAATGTGTACCTAGAAATTATGTAGAAATGTAAACTAATTGACTTATTTTTTTTATACTGTTGTTTTTTGTTTTTGTTAAATCGCTAAACGTAATTATATATTCTTGATTATTCGTTTGTAGACTATGTAAATTTTTTCAAAAGTGATGCATATGTCAATTCAATATAAATTGATGGTGATGGGCAGAAATTAATGATAATTATCAATTTTAATATTATTGTATGTATGTACGCAGTTTTTGATAAAAAAACACAACCTTTTAAGGACCATTTACCTATTTATAACAAATAAGCCCCAGTAACTACATGAATAAAATGTAAGCCACATTCAAAATAAGAAACCAAAAGATAATTAAAATAAAAAATAAATATTTTTGAATAAAAACGAACACAAAAAGTGAAAAAGAAGTGATTTTGTGTTAATTTTTGTACGGTAGTGTGAAAAACGTTTAGCAGTTTAGATTTAAGATTTAAGTAATGAAATGCGATATGCATATTATTTATGAAGAGAAAATGTATAGCATATGAAAAAGGTTAGGTTTTAGTTTTAGATCATATACAAAAATTTATTTCCGATTAAATTTACTTAAATTCCATGTCTCTTGGACATTTTTGACATATAATTATGCATACGTAATCTTCAACATGATTAGTGTTTATATATAGTTTTATAGTACAGTATTTAATATAGTTTTTTTATATTTTGTCATGTATATTGTATGACATATGTTTTTTATATAATAATATATAGTATAATATTTCATATTTTAATGTACACAATATATGGGTTTACATGTTACAATAATAATTAATCAACAGTTGATTAGTTTATTAGTTTGAAACTTGATTTAATATTAACTTATGTATACATACTTTACTTATTACTTTTACGTTTCAAGTACCCTCACATCTCACATCCCTCAGTGACGCACGATGTACAATGTACAGTAAAAATCATGAAATCATAAATCGTAAGCCAATCGGAGCGACATTCATTAGGACTCATATTCATGTCAAATGTATTTATGTGGTAAGACTAGTATTGTTTTTCTATCATTTTTCTCGATAAATTTACATTTTTATAATACTCATGTACGTCCCAAAATACTAACTACTAAAGTAAGAAGAATAGCAAAAGAAATCATGAATAATCTAATATCCATAATTCATACCTTTTCTGCTTTTCATATCTTTTCAGAATTCAGAACAACAAGATTTTTTCATAAATGTAAAATATTTGTTTCCATACTTGACACATATTTTCAATCTGCATTTTGGATACACAGTCATTTGTACACAATATCAAATATCAAATATATTATTAATGATTAGTGATTAGTATTATATATTATATTATGTGTAAAGTACTAATCAATTGAATTTTGTTTTTAGTATGAATTTTAATCCACAGAAAAATAAGTCATAATATAATTAATTAAATAATCCGTGTTACAGATTACAGATTACACAGATTTATGGTATGTTGTATGTTGTGTACTTTGGGTACTGTACATTTTAGATTGTAAATTTTCATATACTCATCATATAATTTGGTTATGTAGAATATACACGCAAATACATAAAGTACAAGATGGATATATTCCTTAACGTAATAATAATAATAATAATATTAACAAAGAGCTTATATGATATTATTATAGCCTTCCATTCTCCATTCTCCATCCACCATGTGAAATTTAATCTGATTGTGTCATCATATCATTTACCATTTACGCACCACTCGTATAATATCTAATATCATAAAATATTATGTGGATAGATACTACATAAATATATATACATAAAAACTTTCTCTCTTCTCTCATCCCTCTTAACTGGATACTTTTCATACTTCATACGCGTTCAACTTTCACATCCATTCGCCATCAAAGCTCAAACTTGAAAACTCAAAACTCAAAGCTAAATACCTAAAACCTAAAAACGCACTCTGCATTCATTTCTCCATTTTCATCCGTATATAAATTATAAATGAAGTAGATAGATTATAGACAGCAGAATCAGATCTGATGTAATATTATTGTTATTATTATTTATACTCTATAATTATATTATAAACTTATCTATAGTACACATGTTTCTCTTAAATACTCTATTTTATATGTATATTATATCAATATAATATAACTTATAACTATAGCTCGCTGCTGTCTGTATGTAATCTGTACTGTTGTAGGGGTGAGTCGTCCTATAATTTAATATTATTTAATATACCTACTAAAATAGTAGCTAAAATATCCTAGAGATTAAATTTATTATAATTATAATAATTGTACTTTTTTCATAATTGACTTTACGTTTGACATTTTGACATTTACAATAAAATTAGTAAAACTTATGTATAAACTTGTGCCTGTGCAAATATTAAATGCTTGCTCTTGTCACTCCAAAGAAAATTTGCAAGAACAAGAGTTTAGGGTTCCGGATAAAAAAATCCAGAAGTACACACGTTATAAATTTACCTTTTGAAAGTAACTTGAAACACTACAAATTACAAAGAAAATAGAATTTTGAACCTGAAAACAATTGGATTTAAATTCTGTGAGGAAGAAAAAAGAAAAAGTCGTCTTATTTTTTTTTTGTCTTAAAACTTGCACAGTTGATGAAAGTTTTGTTGAAATTAAAAAAAAAGAGTAGCTTTTTAATATTTACATTTGGATTTTATATTATTTGTCATTTGTCAGGATTCCTTTTCCTAAATTTGGTGTGATTTATTTTGAGAAGGAAATTCCAATTAAAATTTTTCATATTTCTTTTCCAGCTCGTTTTTCTCCTTTACTTTTCTAACGAGAGAGAGAAAGAGAAAGAGAGAGAAAGAATGCTTGTCTCTGGATTTAATTTCTCCATTCTAGAGTCTAGACTCTAGAGTCTCCATAAAAACATCAACTGTCGTCGTTAAGAATCGGAAAGGAAAAAGAAAAGTTGGTGATCATTTCAGCTTGAACTGCTAAAGAAAGAATGAATCTGTATTCTTTGTTCTGCATTCTGCAGCCGTAGGAATCCAAAATCCAAACTGAACTCAGAAACTTCAAGTCAGGGGAAGAGAGAAAAGAAATCACAAGAATAATAATAATAATAATTGCACTATTTTGTACACACACATTTTACCATTGTCGTTACCAGTTACCATCGTGATCGTCATTGTCTTGAGTCTTGAGTTTTGAAGGAGTGAAAAGTAAAGAGCGGCGATGACTTGTTATTTGTTCACTCTAGAATTCACACACTCACACATTTTCTTAGTATTATTATTTATTTCCAGATTTATTATAGGAATTAGGAAACTGGGAACTCGGTCAGTTGTGAACATTCCACACACATCCAGAATCAGAATCAGAATCCAAACAATTCCAATTTATCCATAACCGTTAGACCATTATTATGATCATGATCTGGAATCTGGAAACAACTAGACATGAGACAAAGTAAAACACAAAACTAGGAAGAGTCGGGGAAAATGAGGTACACTATTCAAACATTCAACTTTGGAATTTGGAACTTTCGCACAAGTATTAAATTCATATTCGTATTCGTTTTAGGTTTTAGTATTTTCATTCTGTTTTGATTTCTCCATTCACCAGTCTTCACAAATCAATAATCAACAGTCTTCATCTTTCATCTTCAACCTTCATTCACATAACATTATTCACACACATTACACATTCATATTTAATCTTTCATCACATCCTGTTGACTTTGGACTGTGTATACTATTTACAATTTACAATTCTCTGCATTCTGCACTGGACATTAATAATAAACAATAATGCTTGGGCCATTTCATAATATTATACTATTTAACCCTCTTGTCTGCTATTCATGGTCCTTGTCCTTGTCAATTTGGGATTGTGCACTTTATTATTTTACTTTAATCTTTTATCTCGGGATTTTTGTGTGGGTATTTTTGTTTTTTGTTTGTATGTTGTTTGTTGGGTCTGTGAAAAATTGGATTTGGATTGTTGGGGAAATTGCTCCATTTTCACTTAACTTCTCTTTTTTTTATTATTTTTTGACTTTGACAACTTTTATGGTTCACCAATCTCATAACTCATAACTCAACTCGTGGAATATTGGAATTGGAATTGAAATTGAGATGGCTTCAGATTTGAAACTTGAGAGTGGACGATGGACAGGATTTCCATGGGAAGTTGATCATCTCAAAGTTGAGAATTGATGTCCACAAAAATAGATTGAATAGATTGGACATGGATGGAAGAAGCTTTAGAAAAAAGGTGGATCGATTGATCTGCAGTCAAATTCAAAGTTTGGAGATTGGAGAACACCTTCAATATCCGGTCTGCATATGCTCCAAAATTCAGCAGTCACCTTTTTATTAGAGGTTTTGGGTTTACTATGAAATCAGGTTTTTGATTGGAGCTTGACATTTATTTGTTGTTTTTGATTTTTGATTTTCGATATTCGATTTTCGATTTTCGATGAATGAATAGATAAAAAGGTTTAGATTCACAATTTAAAATTCACACAACTCGGGGAATTCCATTTAAATTTTTGCGCACTAAAATAAATTTGACGCATCTTGTTATTATTTCTTAATTATTTATTTATTTATTTATTTATCTTCCACTCTTTAGACCACTTTATACTTTATGATTTATAATTCAACTCACTATTATATTATTATGTTATTACATGTATAATTCATGTGTACAGTTTTTCTAAATACTTTAAGATTTTAGATAGATAAGATTTTTCACAGTTGAATGTTTATTCTTTATTCATAGTTTATTATTCATTGGGATTGAATTTTAACTGGTCGTTTCACCCTTTTCAAATCCGTTCACCAGGGTTTGAATTATCAGTTGGATTGCAATTTTGTATATTGATTCGATGTTGTCCGTGTACCGCTCATCCAGCGTCGTCTTCACTGCCTCTAAAAACGGCTTCTCAATTTTCTAAAAAAAAACAAGAAAAAAGTAAATAAAAATTATTAGTCTTTTTTCCTTTTATTATAAATTTATAATATAGAATAGAATAGAATATTTATTTGATATGGGTAGGCACCCTCTCAACTCGCGAAGTATTTACAAATTATTTACATAATATTTTTGATATTTTTGATATTTTTGATCCTTGGAGGCTTGGAAATAAATTTATAATATTTATAAAAATGAAATAAAATCAAGCATTTCATAATTTTTTATCCATCCATCTTTTTCATTTCGTAGGAAATATCTTCCCCTGGTTAAAATTTAAAATTACTGATTATCAACACATTAATAATTTGAGCATTAGAACACAATTAAATTTGTGATTTTGGGGTAAATGAGGAAATTATATTATAAATTATACATTATAAATTACACACTTTACGTCCGCGGGAAGTATGAAATGCTGGAATGGACCTGGTAGAAAACGGATACTTAAAAAGGATACTTAAACAAAGTAGGAAAACAAGAAAATGGAATCGAAAGTTGAAAAGGGATTGGAAAAGTGTGGAAAGGGAAGAAGAGTTGAACAAAATACAAAAAGCACAAGGTAGAATTTTATGAAATTGTGAAAATTCCATTAAAAAGAGGAAACCATTCTTTATTCTTTATCCCATCTCACATGACACACCTTCCAAATCATTTCCAATGTCGAATGTCGACTTTAGCTCTAACTGTTCTTCTCTTTCTTGTTTTTACCTTCTGTATTCTGTATTCTACATTTTACATTTTGTATG
This sequence comes from Sminthurinus signatus, assembly GCA_019776565.1. Lineage (NCBI taxonomy): Eukaryota > Metazoa > Arthropoda > Collembola > Symphypleona > Katiannidae > Sminthurinus > Sminthurinus signatus. Next base: position 9,312 of record JABASP010003900.1, read on the forward strand.
CTGCACCCTCAACTACATAAACTCTCAACTCTCAAGCCTCAAGTCTCCAGTCTCCACACAAAACACAAAATGAAACGAGAAGGGAACAAAAGAACCAACAACAAACCAAACTGAAAAACCAGACCAGACCAAACCAAACCGACCTGGGGCTTAAAAGACACAAGAAAGGTTTCAAAAGGTACGAATGAAACAGAGGCAGAAACAGACTCAGACTCAGAGACACGGAGGAAGAAAAGAACGGTAGTTGAAAAGCCGAGGCTTTCCTTTCTTCCTTCATCTCCTCTGCTCTGCTCTGGTCTAGTTTGGTTTGGTTTGGTGTGGTCTGGTCGGTCTAAGGTCTAAGTAGTTAGATGATTTCCCTGAGGATTTTCTCGGAACAGAACGTGTAGTGGCTCTTTCATTGTTCATTGTTTCTCTCTTTCTTTCTTTCTTTCTCCTCCGCTTTTTGTCCGGGCACAAAATCCAAAGTACAAAATACAAAGTCTCCGTCTCATTCATTTTCCATTCTCTACTATTTCTATTTTCTATTCCTTTTCTGGTCCAAACACAAAACAGAAAATACAACACAAGTGAAAGTAAAAGTTGGTGGTTCTGTTTCTGCCTGAGTTTCAGTTTTGGTTTGGTCTACTTTTACTTTGTGAATTTTTGGATCCTGTGTTTTTCTCCAGATTCCAGATTCAGTTCCAGGTCCAATTCTAGTTTTTTACTCTTCAACTAGTGTTCAATTTGTGTTCTCTCTTTGTCTCTTTGACTCTTAAAGAAGTATAAAAATAGGGGGTTTTGTATTTTGTATTGAATTGTGCATTGTGCATCTAACTATTTTTATGACTTGTCCCAAAACCTGCATGTTTTATATTGTGGATTTTGGAAACTAGAAAAAAAAGTTTAAATGCTAGATGCAAGGTTGTTAGTTTTTAGTTTACGACTCCAAATTCTTATTGTCTAAATTGCCCATGAAAAAAGGTATGGATTTTTCATTTTTCATACACGTTGTCCGGAAAAAAGTAGGAAGCATTTTTAAATTTGGTACTTGAATTTTTGAAGACAGATGAAAAATGAAATTGGTGTCAATTTTCAATTGATGCTGCTTTCAGTTTTGAGCTTTGCGCTTTGACCTGGAAAGTTGAAAGTCGAATTGGAGTTTTGTACACACATTTGATTTGATATTTGGTAATTTGAGATTGGTAGTTTTTGTTTCTCCGTGAGCTTCTTTTCCTTTATTTAGTTTAGTTTGGAGTCTGGAGTTTTGAGCTTTGGAGTTGTTGAGATGGGAAAACAAGAGATTAGTAGTAATTTTCAACATGAATGATTTCACACAAGTGATCTTTTCTCTTTCCTCTTTTCCCACTCTCCTTTCAACTCTCAACTCTTGACTCTCAACTCTTTCTCGGTTCTCTCCTTTCACCCCTCTTGCGTTCATCGCCCATTGTTTATTGTGTATTGTTCATTGTGTATTGTGTAATGTAGATTGTAGATTCTAGTACTTTCTACTTTCTACATTTTACATGTACACACACAAATACAAATAGGAATAAGTACGAATAGGAATGGGACTACAGATACGGAAATCCGAGGGATTGAATCATTCTTTTATCTTTTAACTCGGATGATTCTATTGGGAATTGGGAATTCAGAACTGGGAACTGGGAATTTTCCTTCCTTCAGGAGACGAGAAACAAGGAATGAAGATCAATGAAGAAAGGAGCGAAACAACAGGGAAGAAAAAGATGATAAAACATAAAAGATAAAATCAACTTGATACTTGACTTTCAACTTTCAACATTTCCATCCTCATTGACACACATTGTCATTGTCATTTTCATTCTCATTCTCATTGTTTGGAACTTTTGGAAACATTCTTAATCCTTAATTCAGATTCAAAAGTCAGGAAAATCATGAAATCATATTCAAAATTCAAACAACAATAAAGAACAGCTCTTTCAAAGTATTTCAAAGTTGTACTGGAAAAAGGTAAAGAAACTCTGATTTCTTTCTTTCTTTTTTTAAATTTCTAACTCGGAAATAATTATAATTAAAAATATCAAACAAGAAAATCAAGAAGAGTCACAGGAACTTTGAACTTTAACAAAGACAGAAAATCAGAAAATAAACCAACACCAAAAAAACAAAGCAGGACGTTGGACGTTGAATGAATCAAGAAATTGAACGGAATGTGGAAAATAGTCAGAATGGGAAAGGCAAAGAGAAAATGGTTGGAGAAAGGAGAAACCGAACCAGACTTTTCACTTTTCCTCTTGCTCAATCAAGTATTCTCTTTTGTACAGAGGTACATTTATTATACATTGTGCTTTGTACTTTGTACGTCTACTCCCAGGCTCAATGCTCTTCATTTTTCAATTCTCTTTCTACTTTTCTACATTCTACATTCCACATTCTACTTGTCCTCTCATTCCATTTCATTCCGTTCCGTTCAACTTTCAACTTTACGTGCGGCTCGTGTCTTTTTATATACATTTCACATGTTACATATTTTACATGAATTATTATTGCATTTCAGCTTTGTAGCTTTGTTTGTCAACTCTTTTCCTCTTTGTCATTTTGTAAAATACTGTGGAGGAAATTTGTCCATTATCTTGTACACCCTGTAACATGAAATTAGAGACTGTCGTTTTTTCGATATTCTGGCTAGCAAATGTAAATGCATTCAATCCTATCATACATTTCTGATAACATACCACACGATACGTCTATTGATT